>JAHIAM010014326.1:0-77653 GCA_021605205.1 Aegilops longissima
GAGTGCCGTTTGGTATCTCGGGAACCCTACACACATCGTTAGGGGCTGTATGGAAACCTCGGCGGACTCCTGCGGATGGAACCGAATAGGCGATAAACTGGACTAGGGACTTGAGTGTTTAGGTAGGCTGTGGCCGACACCCACGTTGGGCTTCCGCTTGAAGGTTGCAGTACATGTCGTGTATGTGGCGGTAAGTGGTGAGCGTGTGTGAAGAAGTACACCCTGCGAGGGTTTAATATGATCTATTGAATAGCGTGTCCACGGAGAAGGACTTCAGGTTACCTATATCGGTTCATAGACAAGTAAATGGATACTACTAAAAGCCTCAAGATAAGTGTGAGTATCGTGGATGGCCCTCTCGTGGGATGACGAGAGAGGATCCACGGTGGAGTATTGTGATGGTGATTAGTGGACTCGTGTGCGACAAATGCTTTACAAAGTGGTGTCACGTGGGATAGCTTAGCCAAGAGTCAAAAGCTGGCTTCTGCAAATAACTCCACTTCCTTCCTTGAGAATGTGCATGTATGATAGGATTACGTGGTAAGACTTCTTTGAGTACCTTTGTACTCATGTTTGTAATTAATGTTTTTAGGAGGACAATACTACCCCTCAGGCCAGTTCTATGTAGATATTGACTTGACAGTGAACTAGCCACCCGGTGGCGATCTAAGACTTGTGAAGGGCCATTGTAGATAGAAAGGCTCCAACAAGCTTTCTTTCTTTCTAGAGTGCGTACTCGAGACTAGTTTGCTTCGCATGTGCTTGTATGATTGTATGACTTGAGTGTTGGGTCATGTGACCCCTACGTATGACTATGTTATGTATGGCTCCTCGGGCCTCTTAAATAAAATACTTGAGTTGTAGAGTTTTGTTGTGATGCCTTGTTGTATTTACTCATATCGGGCATATTAGTGTATGATTGAAATGCTTGGTATGAGTGGGATCCGACAAACTAGTTGTTTATCCTTGGCAGCCTCTCATATGGGAAATGTAGTCTCGTGCTTACGGCGATAGTAGTCCGCTACTGCCGGTTCACGAGTCACTGCTAGCCAGCACTCTGCTTGGACACTTATTGGGCGGCATGTGATTCATTTCGTTCCTATATACATCCCTTGAAATGTCACTTGGTGGTATTGAGTCCTGCCTAACTGCTACAGCCGGGATACGAGTCCTGTTAGCCAGTGCTACAGCCAATTCATCGTTGATGACCGACATGCTCGAAGTGATTCATGTATACCTGTCCCCATAGGTTAGTGCGCTTTGGGTTCACGACTAGCCATGTCGGCCGGGTTCTTTGTCATGTGGATGCTAGCGACACTATCATATCGTGAGCCAAAAGCGCATAAGCGGTCCCGGGCCATGGTAAGCGACACCATTAGGAATACCGTCGTGAGGCGCAAAAGTGATATGAGGTGTTACCAGCTAGGTCGATGTGACTTGGAATCGGGGTCTGACAGCGTTGGCATCGAGCGAGGGCTGCTGTGGGTTCGCTAAGCCAAAGCTGGTGAAGTTGAGTCTAGAAATGCTTTAGTTATATGTAGGGGAATTGATTGTGGGAGGAGCGTAAGGCTCTTTTTACTCCTTTACCTTATGCCCTCGATCTGAGTCATCCTCTTCTCATTCGGCGTGGGTTTAGGACTAGGCTCTCTTCTCTCTATCGAGGTTCACGTGTTACTAATCCGTAGTAACTTATAGGATTGTTGGTTACATCCTCGATTCGGTGCTACTAAATTTTAGTATGCTATCAATTGAACGAGAACCTTGATATGATGTTGTTGAGTGGTTTTGCAATCTGTTTTGAATGTCTCAAATCTGATTTTGAGCATTCTGAGATGTTATGCTGCCGATTTTCCTAGAAATTCTAATGCCTTTGCATTGTGGCTGTGCTTCGGATGGCCACCGTCCCCAGAACCAAGTGGTTACTTTGACCCGTGCATTGGTGTGTGTGGTCTGCGGCAATGCTGGTTAGTGATGATTGAGTCAGTTATCGATGGTATCCTGAATATACCGTCGAGGAAGCGGTTTAGGATTTCAATCAAAGCCAATATCTATGCGGTCGGTTTATCCATCTTATCCGAACTCTTGAGCCACTTCACTTTGTTCTTATGGGCTCGGAATCACTATTGGAATATACATGCAAGATGCAGCCTATTCCATGATGACTATTATTGAGCAGAACTGCTTTTTGAGCAACGATTTTACGCTACATGCGGCATCCCTCACACAGGGCATGGCTACCTTGAGGGTTTGTACAGCGATGCATCCCATGAGGACTCACTCCTTCCTTTACTCTTGAGATCTTTGGAGGACAAGGACCGTGAGAACAGACGCTTGCGTATGGAGCTTTAATGCCGTTCGACCCTTTGGGCTACTCGACTAGGTTACGCACTGCCGTGCAAGCGGATATATGGACATGAGGACTTGTACCTGTGCGTGGCGAGTCTGCGGACTTTATGGAGTGGCGTGAGGTTGGAGCATCACTCCTCCTCGTGGGCCTAAATGCGCCACCGTTTGTTGGACCACGGCCACATCCAGTCCTTATGGTCCACAGGCCCCACGGATTATCATTTTCGGACGATCATGTTCCACTTCGAGCTTGGGTGGTGATTTCTATGAGGACTACTATGGAGCTGCACGAGATAGTAGTAGTATTCCTAGTGTGGTAATAGTTGTGTTTCCACCGTCTGCGTGACTCGTGGAATACGACTTAGTGTGTATCGTTAGGAAGTGTAGAAAAATAATGTATAGGAGTTGGAATGCTTCCGATGAGATGTAACGCCTTTCCTTATAGTTGTACTCCGTCAGGCTTGTACTAAACTATGAATGGTGTGTATGACCGTTGGTATATATATATATGGCAGTTTTATAATACCATGTCATACGGATGAACATCTTTGCATTCCATGCTATCCATTACCTTCCGCACTTCCTTGTTAAATTCTGCCATCCTGGTTTAAACCTTTGCTTGTCTCCCGGGATGGTCAACACCATAACACTCCTGCTGCTCGGGCGGGGAGAAGCTAGTGCAGCCAGAAATGTGAATCTGCCGCAACCGCCATCTTTGGCGAGGTTATCTTTGAAGCGAGCATAATAAGCGTGAAACCAACCGCTTCTTTGGGCGGATTGAACAAAACACGCCGCCAGCCAAGAAATGATGTGGTTTCACTCAAGCGACTTAATCAAGCTGTATCCCCAAAGTTCAAATATTACGTCGAGCCTCTCGGGCGGATGATTAACCCCAGCATCCACCACAAGCTGCGTTCGCCAGCGTGGTGAGGTGACAAGGTTACCTTTGCCGCCTATCATCTTGAAGGCCTGCTAGTCTCTGGTGGGAGAATTATGAGGCTATCGTCCGGTTGGACAAGTTACAACTTGGGCTGAATTGATGCCGCCTTCCGTGAGCATCATATTCGGAAGGTCTTATGGACATAAGCGTGAGAATTCTGCAGTTTCACCCAAGGTAGGTGACGGTGGATGCCTCTGGCCGTGAATTTGGGAGGTTAGCACGTTATGCTCGAAGAAGTTTCTACCGATGCCAAAAGCAGGCAAGGTTCCGCAAGGGACTTAGCCTGAGCTACGCCGAGATCTCCGTGCTGCATGAGTGTACCTCTTTCCGAAGCTAGTCAATAAGGCTATCGGTGCTGAAAGCAGACGAGACTGATTTTGAGGCTTGGCAAAGCACATCCGTGATTCTGGATCTTCATCGGCTCTGGATCCCGAAGCGCGGGTTTGGGTTCAAATCTGCTCTACCACCGAGTTCACCCGAGGCCATCCTTTGAGCGCCTCGCCCCAACCAGCAGTATTTTCCACCCAAGACTTATGGAGGCCCCACTGCTAATGCTGCTCACGTCCAAATGTGATAACTTGCTTCAAGTGTGAGAGGCGGGCCACTATATCCGAGTGTCCCAGAACAACCCCAATCAAGTTGGAAGAGTCATTGGCGCGGCAAGCCAGCGGGGAAAGGTGCCCTATGCTAAACCGGTTGCCACCGCTCGTGGCCATGTCAATTATGTTTACTGCTGAAGAGACCTATGAGGATCCCAGCGTAGTCCTCGATGCGCTTCTTGTTAATTGCCATCCGGCAACCGTTCTTTTGATCTTGGAGCATCTCATTCATTTATTTACGAGAGCTATGCTCGATTACACAACACCACATTACGTGACATGCCTACCTCCATGGAAATTCAAACTCCTGGTTCTAGATGGCAAACCTCTAGAATAAGTCATGGGAATGAAATTCTTGTCGACAGATTAGTCTTTCTTGCATCTCTAATAGCTCTTAAGTCCTCGGACATAAACATCATCTTGGGTATGGGTGGATGTCAGCCCATTATGCTAAGATTGATTGCTCTACTAGAACTGTTCAACTTACCCATCCTTGGGCAAGGCGGTGAATGTTTTAACCCGGTGTCTAAGCGCCGACTTTACTCATAAATGCCAACCCCTTCGGACCTCGAAGATATTCCGGTGTCGTGATTTCCCGGATGTTTTTCGGAGGAACTGCGGTGTTCCACACAGCGGGGATGTCGAGTTAAGTGATAGATCTTGTTCGGAACCGTCCCAATCTCTAGAAGACCTTATAAGATGGCACCCTAGAACTAGCTGAACTTAGAAACAACTCGATGAGTCCTTGCAGAAAGGTTTCATCCGTCCTAGTTCATCTCCATGGGCTTGCCCGTCCTCTTCGTCAAGAAGAAGGATGGTGCGGATCGGATGGTTGTAGATTACCGACCTGTCAATTTGGTCACTATCAAGAACAAGTATCCGCTCCCGGGATCAACGATCGTATGATCAGCTCATTGGATCCTCGATCTTTTCAAGATGGATTTGAGGTTGGGCTACCATCAAATCAAAATCAAACGAGGACATTCCCAAAGCGGCCTTTGTTACTCGTTATGGCGATCTGCGAGTACACCGTTATGTCCCGGATTAACCAATGCTCCAGCCACCTTCTCTCGGTTAATGAACTCAATCTTCATGGAGTATTTGGATAAATTAAGTAGTGGTATACCTCGATGATATACTCATCTACTCAAGAATGAGGAAGAACATGCCGAACATCTAAGGCTAGTATTGATGAAACTTGAGAGCACCGCCTTTATGCCAAATTCTCTAAGTGTGAATTCTAGTTACGAAGTGACCTATCTAGGACATGTAATCTCTGGTAAGGGCATTCTTGTCAATCGGCGAGTTCAAGCCGTCCTTGATTGGACTCCACGAATCGGTCAAGCAAGTTGGAGTTTCCTCGGTTTAGCGAGCTATTGCCGCCGCTTAATCGAAATTTCTCTAAAGTTGCTAAACCTCTAACGAACTCCTCAAGAAAGATAAAAAGTTGAATGGGCATACGGTCTGAGTTCAACTTTCAAGAACTGAAAAGGCGCTGACATCTGCTCCGTACTTGTTCCACAGATTTCTCTAAGGACTTTATTATCTATTGCGGCGCCTCGCGACAAGGACTAGGTTGCATACTCATGCAAGATCGTCATGTGATTGCCTCGCTTCTCGGCGATTCGTCCACATGAGGATAACTATCCCACACGATCTAGAGCTTGCGGCGATGGTTCATGCACTCAAAACCTGGCGACATTACCTTACGGGTAATCGTTGCGAAATCTACTGATCACCAAAGTCTGAAATATATCTTCACCCAACAGATTTGAATCTCGAGGCAAAGGCGTTGGGTTGAGTTGATACAGATTTCGACTTAGGAATATCCTACACCCGAGCAAGGCCAATGTCATGGCTGGCGCACTAAGTTGCAAATCTTATTGTAACAATCTGATGTTACAACAAAGTCAACCATTTCTCCACGAGGAATTTACGTAGCTTAATCTTCACATTGTTCCTCGAGTTCCTTTCCACCACGGTGGCGAAACCTACCCTTACGGATCAGATCATCAAAGCACGGAAGGTAGATCAAGGAATCTCCGTATCGGGAGAAACATCAAGAAAGGATGCATGATTGTTTCTCCATTGATGAACAAGGTGTCGTGTTCTTTGGAGACCGTCTAGTGGTCCCCAAGGTGCACAACTTTGAAGCGATTGATCCTTAAGGAAGCTCATGACTCTCCTCTCACCATTCATCCCGGTAGTACTAAAATGTATCAAGACCTCGCGGAGGTTTTGGTGGACTAGGATGAAGAGAAATCGCTCAATACATTGCTAATTGCGGCGTCGTAAATCGAGTTAAGCGAGCATCAACGACTCTTGGTACCCTTCAACCTTTGGAAATTCCTGAATGGAAATGGGATAAAATCGGTATGGATTTCATTACGGGTTTCCAGGACCAGAGAGGAATAATGCTATCTTCGTTGTCGTCGATCGTCTTTCCAAAGTAGCCCACTTCCTACCGTTAGTGAGAGTATAACCGCTAGCCAGCTAGCTGATTTGTACATCTCTCGAATAGTGTCTCTTCATGGTGTTCCATTAGAGATTAACTCAGACCGTGGAAGTCTCTTTACCTCTCGATTTTGGGAAAGTTTCCAAAATGCTATAGAACTTCGTCTCTCCTTTAGCACGCTTTCCATCCCCAATCAAGTGGTCAAGTAGAGCGAGTCAATCAAATCCTAGAGGATATGCTTGAGCTTCATCATCTCTTTCGGCATGAATTGGGAGAAATGCCTTCCATTCGCCGAGTTAAGCTTATAACAATAGTTATCAAGCCAGCACAGGCAAAGCCCTTCGAAGTTCTTTATGGGCGGAAATGTGAACTCCTCTTAAGCGGTGGAAGCGGGGAGAGACAACTCTTTGGCCGGATATGATTCAGGAAGCGAAGAAAGCGAGTTCGCGTTGTTAGTGAGAAATTGAAAACAGCCCAATCTCGTCAAAAGAGCCAATATGACCGCAAGCATAAGCCGATGACTTATGAAATTGGCGAGAAGGCTTACCTTGGGTTACTCCTTTGAAGGAACCCATCGATTAGATATCAAAGGCAAGTTGGCCCCTAGTTACATTGGACCCTTCGCATTCTTGCCAAGCGAGGAGAAGTTGCCTACCAATTGGAACTACCTCCGCATCTTTCGAGTCCATGATGTCTTCCCGTTTCCCAACTCGGTGTTGCTTCTCGGATCCTATCCGTGGAGTGGACCACAAGCACGCTTGACCTCCAAGATAACCTCACCTATCGAGAATATCCCGTTCGTATCCTCGATCAAGCCGGCGTACCACTCGGCGTCGAATATCAAGTTTCTAAAGGTTCAATGGTCAAACCATTCCGAGCAAGAAGCAACTTGGGAAAGGGAGGATCGTCTTGACTTGAGTACCCACCTTTTTATAGCAGATCCTAAATCTGGGGCGAGATTCTTTTGAATGGGGGTGAGTTGTCACATCGGTTAGACCATGCATTAGGGTGTGCATCATGTTTAAATTTCATTTGAATTTGAAATGGGGAAGGCGAGAAACCCCAGAACACCCCCTTAATTCAACTAGGGTTTACTAAAATTATTTCAATGAACCTGAAATGCCCTTCAAAATGCTCATCCTCTTTGCTTTGGTTCAAAACCTTTGTCAAAGGAGGTGTATCATTTTCTAGGTCAACCAAAGGTCCTTGGATTAATTCACAAGTTTTGAACTTGAGCATTTTAAATTGTACAAAATATTTTAAATGTTCAAAATTGCCAAACAAAATGTTTCATGTTGGAAATATTCCAACAAGGGACCAGGAGCATTTTGGTGATTTTTAAAACAGTTTTGGTATTTTAGAAAACCCCACAAAGTTGCAGGAAATTAGAAAAAGATTAAAAGCGAGAAAACCTTACAGCGCCCTACGGGCCCACTGCCCGGCCAACCAGCATGGTGGCTGCTTGGCTCAGCTTGACGAGCAACCAATGCTTTCGGCCGAGCACCCTTCAGTGCCGCACTTTGGTCGCCGCCTCGCCGCTTCCTCGCCTTGTTGTCGGCGAGACCGACCTCCCTCTCTCTCGAACCCCTGGACCTCCCTCTCGCCCGGTTCCTCTCCTTGAGCTCCCCGCCTTGGCGGCGCCACCGCCGCCCGCCACCGCCCGTGGTCGTGCTCCCGCCGTCCGTGTCCCTCCGCACCATGTCCGGGAGCTCCGCACCCACTACCCCTAGCCGGCCGAGTCCCTTCGCTCTAGTGCCCAGAGCCCATCTCACAGAGCCTCGTAGAGCTCGCCGTCGCGGAGATCCCTTCGTCGCCGCCCGTCGCTCCGGTTCATCCCGACCTCGTGAGGTTTCTACGTCGCCCGTGAGCCTACCTAACTCCCTTCCCTCTCTCTCGCGCCCTCGAACAGCGTAGCAACGAGCCACGTTCACCGCACCCTGCGCCGTGGGCTCGTCGCCCGGCGTGCTCGGTCCTCTCGGCCACCCATGGTGTCCGTTGCACTCACCGCACCCCAAGGGTCTGCCCATGTACTTCCGCACCTCACGAGCCCTCTAACCCCAAGCCCGTCGTTGGCGAACCGGCGGCCGCCCTGGCTCGTCGCCGGCGCCAACTCAAGCCACCCGACCCCAACTAACTCCACCGATGAAGCGGGTTGCTCCTAGCTACCGTAGCTACCTTCAGCGACTTCGTTTGGTGGCGGAATGCATCAAACACCTCCCTCGCGGCGTCGGGCTCGCGCTGACTGATCGCATGATGCAGCCGGCGTGGACATTGACCACTTTGTGGGCCGCGTTGACCCTAACAGTCAGCGACAAATGGGGCCCACCACGCTAACTAAATAGGGTTAGATTTAATTAAACTTTAGTTAAGTTAATTACCACGACATGCGGGACCTTTGTCGGGGTTTGACCTGGGCGTCCTGTTGACTCGGCGTCATCTTGGCGCATGGTGACGCATTAATTCAATTCGGATTTATTTTAATATAGTAAATTCAGAATATAACTCAAATTTCAAATGCTTATAACTTTTAATCTATAACTCCAAATGCAAAGATTTATATATGAAAATTATCGGAAAAATCCACTCTATCCATTGGTACAGGTTTCATGCATGTTAAAGCAAGTTAACTATGCTGTTCAACCAGAATAAGATAATGCACCTTTAGGACTAACTCAAATGAGCTATCATTTGAATCTTGAATTCAAATGAGTTCATTCCCTATTATTTCAGCTTGCATTAGGCCACACACATCCATATTGCCATGTCATAGCATGCATCATATTGTTGCATATTGTCATGTGTGTTTACTTTGGTGTGCTTTCATGATAGGTTACGCTTGAGGATAACCTCGACTATCCATCTGAAGGCGTTACTCTACCCCGATTCCATCGGGCAAGCAACTCATTGATCATTCGATACAAACCCATGTTCTCGCTTACGCTCTCGTTCTTGCATTAAGACAACGCGATTCAAACTGTTGTGTGCTGCGGTAGTTGAACCCACTTCCTTTGCATGACTGTCATTGCCACGATAACTAGATGAAACCCACTAGTATGTGTAGGAGTTGATTGAGCCATGTTTGTGATTCCTACCATGCTATGCTTGCTATGCTTAGAGTTGTGTCAGGTGCGGCTCATCGGGATGATGAGCTGGAGTGAAAGGTTGTGTTGGTTCGAGTGAAAGTGTTGAACACGATTTGGTAAAGGTATCGATGAGAGGCCATGTAGGAGTACATGGTGGGTTGTTTCATTGAAGCCGATCCTAGGCGAGATCTGTGTTTGTGATCCATGAATCAGCTACTACCACGCATTGGGCCCGAAACCAATGGACCCTCTAAACTTCTTAACCACCCTTGTTCTTAGTCAGGGAGTTGCAAGTAGTTTACGGTGTTTGTAGCATCTTTGGGGCCGCGCATAATGCTGACCTTAGGGGTGGGTTGTGTTGCGGTAGGCACGTGGCCCGTGTCTGCAGTGCCCGTTTGGTATCTCGGGAACCTGCACACATCGTTCGGGGCTGTATGGGAAACCTCGGCGGACTCCTGCGGATGGAACCGAATAGGCGATAAAACTGGACTAGGGACTTGAGTGTTTAGGTAGGCTGTGGCCGACACCCGTTGGGCTTCCGCTTGAAGGTTGCAGTACATGTCGTGTGGCGGCGGTAAGTGGTGAGCGTGTGTGAAGAAGTACACCCTGCGGGGTTTAATATGATCTATTGAATAGCCGTGTCCACGGAGAAGGACTTTGGGTTACCTATATCGGTTCATAGACAAGTAAATGGATACTACTAAAGCCTCAAGATAAGTGTGAGTATCGTGGATGGCCCTCTCGTGGGATGACGAGAGAGGATCCGCGGTGGAGTATTGTGATGGTGATTAGTGGACTCGTGTGCGACAAATGCTTTACAAAGTGGTGTCACGTGGGATAGCTTAGCCAAGAGTCAAAGGCTGGCTTCTTTGCAAATAACTCCACTTCCTTCCTTGAGAATGTGCATGTATGATAGGATTACGTGGTAAGACTTCTTTGAGTACCTTTGTACTCATGTTTGTAATTAATGTTTTTAGGAGGACAATACTACCCCTCAAGCGGATTCTATGTAGATATTGACTTGACAGTGAACTAGCCACCCGGTGGCGATCTAAGACTTATGAAGGGCCATTGTAGATAGAAAGGCTCCAACAAGCTTTCTTTCTTTCTAGAGTGCGTACTCGAGACTAGTTTGCTTCGCATGTGCTTGTATGATTGTATGACTTGAGTGTTGGGTCATGTGACCCTACTGTATGACTATGTTATGTATGGCTCCTCGGAGCCTCTTAAATAAAGTACTTGAGTTGTAGAGTTTTGTTGTGATGCCTTGTTGTATTTACTCATATCGGGCATATTGCGTGTATGATTGAAATGCTTGGTATGAGTGGGATCCGACAAACTAGTTGTTTATCCTTGGCAGCCTCTCATATGGGAAATGTAGTCTCGTGCCTACGGCGATGGTAGTCGCTTCAGACCGGTTCACGGAGTCACCTAGCTTGACACTCTGCTTGGACACTTGGTGGCGGCATGTGATTCATTTCGTTCCTATATCATCCCTTGAAATGTCGCGGTGGTATTGAGTCCTGCCTAGCCTGCTACCGGGATCTGGAGTCTGTTAGCCAGTGCTACAGCCAATTCATCGTTGATGACCGACATGCTCGAAGTGATTCATGTATACTGTCCCCATAGGTTAGTGCGCTTTGGGTTCACGACTAGCCATGTCGGCCGGGTTCTTTGTCATGTGGATGCTAGCGACACTATCATATCGTGAGCCAAAAGCGCATAAGCGGTCCGGGCCATGGTAAGCGACACCGTGGGAATACCGTCGTGAGGCGCAAAAGTGATATGAGTGTTACCAGCTAGGTCGATGTGACTTGGAATCGGGGTCTGACGAGAGGCCACCATTGATCTCATCGGCTTTATAATGGCGACACTCCATGACGGTGAGTACATTGCTGCCTTGGGCGGGACTGCGAACCGCGAGCCGATGGCGATGAAACCGGTGGGGGTGCAACCACCATGCGCTCTCCACCCGAAGGCCAAGATCGCCCGGCTCGTCGGATCCACCTCGGCGGCGACTCCACGCGTCATCAGATCCACGAGCTCGTCGCGATCAGCGCCAAGTTCTTCACGAGCAGCAGCAAGAAGGCGCTCGAACTTCGCATCGGCGCCCGAAGAAGCTTGGCGTCAATCGGACCAGCGGCTGGGCCCTCTGTCGACATGCATGCGCCCGAGAGAACCGAGCGACTTGCGCGTCTGTGATGAAGTTGCCCTGCGTTCACTTTCGTGAGCTGCGGCAAATCTAGTAGCCCGGCAAGAAGAATTTCAAGCAGGGCGTGCGAGAGAAATCGGCGGCAAAGGCGCATCCGTCGGAGTTCCTCGGCATCTACACCATCGCGGTGCAAGCTGCGAGGCGAGGCGACAAGATCTGGCCAACTACTTCCGGCGGTGCTCAAGCCCAATGTCAGATCTGGCTCATGCACGCGAAAACTCCATATCCTCTGGGCAGACCTATGCCATCGGTTTGTCGGTGCCTTCACGGTGACCACAAGCCCCATGGCCAAGCGACCTTCATCTTCTCGCCCAAAAGGAAGGAGAGCCCCTGCGCCAGAAGTACATTGAAGATTCAGCCGTGTACAACACAACATCGAGATGTCCACCCTACCCGCGGTAATCAGCGCATTCCATCGAGCGTGCGAAACCGCGGGATCTGCGGGAGGAGATGGCGATGTGCAAGATCGAGCGTCGGTGAGCTATATGCCCTGGCGACAAGTGTGCGCGTGCAAAGGTGTGCTAGTCGTTGAGCGATCGACAACGGAGGTGGCGCCAAGAAAGCCAAAGCTGGTAGCTCGGCAAGGAGATTGCATGGGCACCAACTACTGAGCTGTGGCGGTTGCCGACAAGCGGGGCAGCGCCAACAAGCAGTATTGCAAGATCCACGCACCAAGGGCCATGACCTCGAGGCTGCAAGAAGGTCGAGCAGCTTGTCGAGCAACAAAAGGCTGAATCTGACGGCAGCGACAAGGAAAACCAAGGAAGGTCTTTGGAGGAGCCGGCAAGCGCCCGGCCGAGGAGGGCCTTGGCGGCAAGGCCAAGCAGCGGCAAGAGACGAGACCTCCAGCGGCGCGACAAGGATGAAGATGGCGGCGGCGATGAAGATATGGGCGATGATGAGAGCGATGGCGGGGAGTTCGAGAAAGCCTGAGAGGTCTTGTGCGTTGTGGCGATGCTTCTCGCATACTTCACCGCCAACTCAAGCGGTGGATGCGGGAAGTCAATGCGGTAGAACCATTCGTCGAGTCCGCAAGCCTACGAAATGGTCAACCGCCTATCATCTTTGATATTGAGGACCACCACGATCGCATAAGCTGCGATCGGTGCTTGCCGATGTTGGTTTCAAAATGGCTCGATACCAATGTTGAGTCCACATAAAGGAGCCAAGGGGGTGCGGCCAGCCCTAGGGGAAGGCGCTGGAGGAGTCCTACTCCCAGGGAGTAGGACTCCCCCCCTAGTTGGATTAGGATTGGAGGAGGGAAGAGGGAAGAGGCGCGCCCCCTCTCCTGTCCTATTCGGACTAGAGGGGAGGGGCGCTGCCTGCTGGCGGCCCTTCCTCTTCTCTCTTATGGCCCATCAAGGCCCATAGACCCCCGAAGTTCAGTAACCCCGGTGTTCGGTAACTTCCTGTTTTCATCGGAACCTTTCGAAGTCAAACATAGGCTTCAATATATCATTCTTTATGTCTCTACCATTTGAGACTCCTCGTCATGTCGTGATCACATCCGGGACTCGAACAACCTTGGTACATCAATACTTATAAACTCATAATGAGCTGTCATCGAAGCGTTAAGCGTGCGGACCCTACGGGTTCGAGAACTATGTAGACATGACCTAGAACCATTCTCGGTCAATAACCAATAAGCGGAACCTGGATGCCCATATTGGTTCCTACATATTCTCTGAAGATCTTTATCGGTCAAACCGCATAACGATATCGTTGTTCCTTTGTCATCGGTATGTTACTTACGAGATTGATCGTCGGTATCCAATACCTAGTTCAATCTCGTTCTTGGTAAAATCTCTTTACTCGTTCGTAATACATCATCTCACAACTAACTCATTAGTTGCAATGCTTACAAGGCTTATGTGATGTGTATTACGAGAAGGCCGAGAGATACCTCTCAGAGCAATCGGAGTGACAAAACCTAATCTCGATTCATGCCAACTCAACATATACTTTTGGAGACACCTGTAAGTACCTTTATAATCACCCGATTCGTTGTGGCGTTTGGTAGCACACAAAGTGTTCCTCCGGTAAGCAGGAGTTGCATAATCTCATAGTTGCAGGAACTTTGTATAAGTCATGAAGAAAGCATAAGCAACATACTAAGCGATCAAGTGCTAAGCTAATGAAATGGGTCATGTCAATCACATCATTCTCCTAATGATGTGATCCCATTAATCAAATGAGAACACATGTCTATGGTTAGGAAACATAACCATCTTGATCAATGAGCTAGTCTTGTAGAGGCATACTAGTGACTATCTGTTTGTCTATGTATTCACACATGTATTATGTTTCGGTTAATACAATTCTAGCATGAATAATAAACATTTATCATGATATAAGAAATAAATAATAACTTTATTATTGCCTCTAGGGCATATTTCCTTGATCTCCCACTTGCACTAGAGTCAATAATCTAGATTACATAGTAATGATTCTAACACCCATGGAGTCTTGGTGCTGATCATGTTTTGCTCGTGGAAGAGGCTTAGTCAGCAGTGCGCAACATTCAGATCCGTATGTATTTTGCAAATCTCTATGTCTCCCACTTGGACTTGGTCGAATGGAATTAGGCGTCTTTTGATATGCTTGGTCCTCTTGTGAAATCTGGATTCCTTTGCCAATGCAATTGCACGGTATTATCACGAGAAGATCTTCATTGGTCGATGCACTAGGTATGACACCTAGATCGGAAATGAACTCTTTCATCGAGACTCCTTCATTTGCTGCTTCGAAGCAGCTATGTACTCCGCTTCACATGTAGATCCGCCACGGCGCTTTGTTTAGAACTGCACCAATGGCAGCTCCACCGTTTAATAAAAATCGTATCCGGTTTGCGATTTAGAATCGTCCGGATCGGTGTCAAAACTTGCATCGGCGTAACCATTTACGACTAGCTCTTTGTCACCTCCATATCTGAAAACATATCCTTAGTCCTTTTCGGGTATTTGGGATGTTCTTGACGCTGTCGATGATCCACTCTGGATTACTTTGGTACCTTCTGCCAAGCTTACTGCTAAGCATCGTCAGTGCGGTACACAGCATTGCATACATGATAGAGCCTATGGCTGAAGCATAGGAACATCTTTCATTTTCTCTCTATCTTCTGCTTTGTGGTCGGGCATTGAGTCGACTCAATCTTACACCTTATGTCTGGTAAAACCCTTTCTTTTCTGATCCATTTGAACTTCTTCAAAACTTTATCAAGGTATGTGCTTTGTGAAAGTCAATTAAGCGTCTTGATCTATCTCTATAGATCTTGATGCCCAATATAAGCAACTTCACGAGGTCTTTCATTGAAAAACTTTTATTCAAGTATCCTTTTATGCTATCCGAAATTCTATATCATTTCCAATCAACAATATATAGTCCACATACAACATCGAAATGCTCTGAGCTCCCTCACTTTCTTGTAAATCTGAGGCTTCTCCAAAAGTGCATATAAAACCATATCTTTGATCACACTATCAAAGCGTTTATTCTAACTCGAGAGGCTTGCAGGACCATAAATTGATCGTTGGAGCTTGCACACTTTGTTAGCACCCTTTGGATCAACAAAACCTTCTGGTTGCATCATATACAACTCTTCTTCTAGAAATCCATTCAAGAATGCAGTTTTACATCCATTTGCCAAATTTCATAATCATAAAATCGGCAATTGCTAACATGATTCGGACAGACTTAAGCATCGCTTCTGGTGAAAAGTCTCATCGTAGTCAACCCCTTGAACTTGTCGAAAACCTTTTGCAACAAGTCGAGCTTTGTAAACAGTTATATTACCATCGTCGGTCTTCTTCTTAAAGATCCATTTATTCTCAATGGCTTGCCGATCATCGAACAAGTCAACCAAAATCCATACTTTGTTTTCATACATGGATCCCATCTCAGATTTCATGGCTTCCAGCCATTTAGCGAATCTGGGCTCACCATCGCTTCTTCATAGTTTGTAGGTTCGCCATGGTCAAGTAACATGACTTCGAGAATAGGATTACCGTACCACTCAGTGCGTATTTTACTCTGTTTGACCTCTGAGTTCGGTAGTAACTTGATCTGAAGCTTCATGATCATCATCATTAGTTTCCTCACTAATTGGTGTAGTTGTCACAAGAACCGTTTCTTGTGATGAACTACCTTCAATAAGGGAGCGGAATCTGATTATCTCATCAAGTTCTACTTTCCTCCACTCACTTCTTTGAGAGAAACTCCTTCTCTAGAAAGGATCCGAATTAACAGCGAAAACTTTGCCTTCAGATCTGTGATAGAAGGTGTACCCAATAGTCTCCTTTGGGTATCCTATGAAGACACATTTCTCCGATTTGGGTTCGAGCTTATCTGGTTGAAGTTTCTTCACATAAGCATCGCAGCCCCAAACTTTCGAAGCGACAACTTTGGTTTCTTGCCAAACCACAGTTCATACGGTGTCGTCTCAGCGGACTTAGATGGTGCCCTATTTAGCGTGAATGCGGCCGTCTCTAAAGCATATCCCCAAAGCGATAGCGGTAAATCGGTAAGAGACATCATAGATCGCACCATATCAAGTAAAGTACGATTCGACGTTCGGACACACCATTTCTCTGTGGTGTTCGGGTGGCGTGAGTTCTTGAAACTATTCCACATTGTTTCAAATGTAAACCAAACTCATAACTCAAATATTCTCCTCCACGATCCGATCGTAGAAATTTTATTTTCTTGTTACGATGATTTTCCACTTCACTCTGAAATTCTTTGAACTTTTCAAATGTTTCAGATTTGTGTTTCATTAAGTAGATATACCCATATCTGCTCAAATCATCTGTGAAGGTGAGAAAATAACGATACCGCCAGCGTGCCTCAATATTCATTGGACCACAAACATCGGTATGTATGATTTCCAACAAATCAGTTGTTGCTCGCTCCATAGTTAGGAGAAGCGGCGTTTTAGTCATCTTGCCCATGAGGCACGGTTACATAAGTACCAAGTGATTCATAATCAAGTGATTCGAAGCCCATCGGTATGGAGTTTCTTCATGCGTTTTACCGATATGACCCAAGCGGCGATTACCACAAATAAGTTGCATTATCATTATCAACTCTGCATCTTTTGGTTTCAACACTATGAATATGTGTACTACTATCGAGATTCAATAAAATAGACCACTCCTCAAGGGTGCATGACCATAAAGATATTATTCATATAAATAGAACAACCATTATTCTCTGTCTTAAATGAATAACCGTCTACGCATCAAACAAGATCCGGATATAATGTTCATGTAGCGCTAGCACCAAATAACAATTATTTAGGTCTAAAACTAATCCCGATGGTAGATGTAGAGGTAGCGTGCCGACCGCGATCACATCGACTTTGGAACCATTTCCCAGCGCGCCGTCACCTCGTCCTTAGCCAATCTTAAGCAATCCGTAGTTCTGTTTGAGTTGCAAATATTAGCAGAACCGGTATCAAATACCGGTACTCTGCGAGTATTAGTAAGGTACACATCAATAACATGTATATCACATATACCTTTGATCACCTTGCCATCCTTCTTATCCGCCAAATACTTGGGGCAGTTCCGCTTCGATGTCGGTTTGCTTGCGGTAAAACACTCGGTTCGAGGCTTAGGTCCGGACTTGGGTTTCTTCTCTTGAGCGACAACTTGCTTGCTGTTCTTTTGAAGTTCCTTCTTCTTTCCTTTGCCCTTTTCTTGAAACTAGTGGTCTTGTTGACCATCAACACTTGATGCTCTTTCTTGATTTCTACCTCCATGGCTTTTAGCATTGCGAAGAGCTCGGGAATTGTTTTAGTCATCCCTTGCATATTATAGTTCATCACGAAGCTCTTGTAGCTTGGTGGCGATGATTGGAGAATTCATCAATGACACTATCATCAGGAAGAGTAACTCCCGGTTGAATCAAGTGATTATTATACCCGGACATTTTGAGTATATGTTCCTTGTGAACTATTCTCCTCCATCTTGCAGCTATAGAACTTATTGGAACTTCATATCTCTCAATCCGGGCATTTGCTTGAAATATTAACTTCAACTCTGGAACATCTCATATGCTCCATAGCGTTCAAAAGCGTCGTTGAAGACCAGTTCTAAGCCGTAAAGCATGGCACCTTGAACTATCGAGTAGTCATCGGCTTTGCTCGCGAGCGTTCACAAACCGGCGTTGCTCTGCGGCAGAACTGGCACCCAGCGGTGCTTCGGGGCGTAATTCTTACTGTGCGATAATGAGGATAATCCTCAAATTCACGGACCCAGTCCGTGTAATTGCTACCATCATCTTTCAACTTTGCTTTCTCAAGGCAGCATTAACATTCAACGGAACAACGGCCGAGCCATCTATCTCAGATAAACATAGACAAGCAAAAATACTATCGGTACTAAGTTCATGATAAATTTAAGTTCTAAACAAAGCGTCTGGCGGGATCTACATGTGAAGCGGAGTACATAGCTGCTTGGAGCGAGCAAATGAAGAAGTGCGGATGAAAGAGTTCATTTCGATCTAGGTGTCATACCTAGTACGCCGGGACCAATGAAGATCTTACGTGATATCTTGGTGCAATTGCATTGGCAAAGGAATCCAGATTTGAAGAGGACCAAGCATATCAAAAGGCGCTTCAATTCCATTCGGGAACAAGTCAAGTGGGAGACATAGAGATTTGCAAAATACATACGGATCTGAATGTTGCAGACCCGTTGACTAAGCCTCTTCCACGAGCAAAACATGATCGACACCAAGACTCCATGGGTGTTAGAATCATTCTTGTGTAATCTAGATTATTGACTCTAGTGCAAGTGGGGGACTGAAGGAAATATGCCCTAGAGGCAATAATAAAGTTATTATTTATTTCCTTATATCATGATAAATGTTTATTATTCATGCTAGAATTGTATTAACGGAAACATAATACATGTGTGAATACATAGACAAGCAGATAGTCACTAGTATGCCTCTACAAGACTAGCTCATTGATCGAAGATGGTTATGTTTCCTAACCATAGACATGTGTTGTCATTTGATTAATGGGATCACATCATTAGGAGAATGATGTGATTGACATGACCCATTTCATTAGCAGCACTTGATCGTTTAGTATGTTGCTTATGCTTTCTTCATGACTTATACAAAGTTCCTGCAACTATGAGATTATGCAACTCCGTTTACGGAGGAACACTTTGTGTGCTACCAAGCGTCTGGCAATGCTGGGTGATTATAAAGGTACTCTCAGGTGTCTCCAAAGTATATGTTGAGTTGGCATGAATCGAGATTAGGTTTTGTCCTCCGATTGTCGGAGAGGTATCTCTGGGCCTTCTCGGTAATACACATCACATAAGCCTTGCAAGCATTGCAACTAATGAGTTAGTTGTGAGATGATGTATTACGGGCGAGTAAAGAGACTTACGATAGCGAGATTGAACTAGGTATTGGATACCGGCGATCGAATCTCGGGTAAAGTAACATACCGATGACAAAGGGAACAACGTATATCGTTATGCGGTTTGACCGATAAAGATCTTCGTAGAATATGTAGGAACCAATATGGGCATCCAGGTTCCGCTATTGGTTATTGACCGAGAATGGTTCTAGGTCATGTCTACATAGTTCTCGAACCCGTAGGGTCCATGCAACAACGTTTGATGACGAGTTCATTATGAGTTTATAAGTATTGATGTACGAAGGTTGTTGAGTCCGGATGTGATCACGGACATGACAAGGAGTCTCGAAATGGTCGAGACATAAAGAATGATATATTGGAAGCCTATGTTTGGACTTGAAAAGGTTCGGATGAAAGCAGGAAGTTCGGAACACGGGGTTCGGAACCCCAAGAAGTCTATGCCTTGATGGGCTATAAGAGAAGAGGAAGGGCGGCCGGGCAGGCGCGCCCCCCTCCCCTCTAGTCCGAATAGGACAAGGAGAGGCGGCGCCCTTCCTCTTCCCCTCCTCAATCCTAATCCAACTAGGAGAGAGTCCTACTCGGTGGGAGTAGGACTCCTCGCGCCTCCCCTAGGGCTGGCCGCACCCCTTGGCTCCTTTATATCTGAGGCAGGGGCACCCATGACACACAAGTTGATCTCGGATCGTTCCTTAGCCGTGGCGGTGCCCCCTCCACCATATTCCACCGGTCATATCGTTGCGGAGCTTAGGTGAAGCCCTGCGCGGAGAAGTCATATCGTCGTGGAGCTTAAGCGAAGCCCTGCGTCGGTGGAGCATCATCATCGTCCTGCGCCGTCGTCTTGTGAAACTCACCCGACACTTTGCTGGATCGGTCAGGGGATCGTCATCGAGCTGAGCGTGTGCAGAACTTCGGAGGTGCCGTCGTTCGGTGCTTGGATCGGTCGGATCGTGAAGGCGTCGACTACATCAACAGCGTTGTTATAGCGCTTCGCTTTCGGTCTCACAGTGCGTGGACAGACACTCTCCCCTATCGTTGCTATGCCATCACCATGGTCTTGTGTAATGCGTGGGAAAATTTTGAAATTACTCGTTCCCCAGCAGTGGCATCGAGCCTGGTTTTATCGTTGATGTCATATGCGAGTAGAACACAAGTGAGTTGTGGGCGATATAAGTCATCTGCTTACCAGCATGTCATACTTTGGTTGGCGGTATTGTGAGATGAAGCGGCCGGACCGACATTACAGCGTCACGCTTCGGCGAGACTGGTTTCACCGCTTTGAGCACTAGTTGCTTAAAGGTGACGGCGGGTGTCATTTCTCTCACTTTAGTTGAACCGAGTGTGGCTCGCCCGGTCCTTGCGAAGGTTAAAACAGCACCAACTTGACAAACTATCGTTGTGGTTTTGATGCGTAGGTAAACGGTTCTTGCTCAGCCCGTAGCAGCCACGTAAAACTTGCAACAACAAAGTAGAGGGCGTCTAACTTGTTTTTGCAGGGCATGTTGTGATGTGATGTGGTCAAGGCGTGATGCTATATTTTATTGTATGAGATGATCATGTTTTGTAACGAGTTATCGGCTTGCTGGCAGGAGCCATATGGTTGTCGCTTTATTGTATGAAATGCAAAAGCCATGTAATTGCTTTACTTTATCACTAAGCGATAGCGATAGTCGTAGAAGCAATAGTTGGCGAGGCGACAACGATGCTACGATGGAGATCAAGGTGTCGGCGCGGTGACAATGGTGATCATGGCGATTGCCGGAGATGGAATCACAAGCACAAGATGATGATGACCATATCATATCACTTATATTGATTGCATGTGATGTTTATCCTTTATGCATCTTAT
Organism: Aegilops longissima; assembly: GCA_021605205.1. Classification (NCBI taxonomy): domain Eukaryota; kingdom Viridiplantae; phylum Streptophyta; class Magnoliopsida; order Poales; family Poaceae; genus Aegilops; species Aegilops longissima. Next base: position 20,878 of record JAHIAM010014326.1, read on the forward strand.
TTTGCTTTGATTGATGATAGCATTATAAGATGATCTCTCACTAAAATTATCAAGAAGTGTTCTCCACGAGTATGCACCGTTGCGAAAGTTCTTCGTCTTTGAGACACCGCGTGATGATCGGGTGTGATAGGCTCTCGTTCAAATACAGCGGGTGCAAAACAGTTGCACAGCGGAATACTCGAGTTAAAGTTGGCGAGCCTAGCATATAACAGATATGGCCTCGAACACGGAGACCGAAGGTCGGCGTGAATCATATAGTAGATATGATCAACATAGTGATGTTCACCATTGAAACTACTCCATCTCACGTGATGATCGGACATGGTTTAGTTGATTTGGATCACGTAATCACTTAAGATGACTAGAGATGTCGGTCTAAGTGGGAGTTCTTAAATAATATGATTAATTGAACTTAAATTTATCATGAACTTAGTCTGGTAGTATTTTGCAAATTATGTTGTAGATCAATAGCTCGCGTTGTTGCTTCCCTATGCTTTTATATGTTTGTTTTGATATGTTCCTAGAGAAAATTATGTTGAAAATATTAGTAACAATGATGCGGATTGGATCCGTGATCTGAGGTTTATCCTCATTGCTGCCTGAAGTATTATGTCCTTAATGCACGCTAGGTAGCGGACCTATTGCAGGAGCAAATCACGAGGCGTTATGAGCGTTTGGCTAGCTCGATATGATGACTACTTGATAGTTTAGTGCAGCATACTTAGCGGCTTAGAATCGGGACTTCAAAGGCGTTTTGAGCGTCATGGACCATATGAGATGTTCAGGAATTGAAGTTAATATTTCAAGCAAATACCGAGTTGAGAGATATGAAGTCTCCAACAAGTTCTATAGCTAAAAGATGGAGAGAATCGCTCAACTAGTGAGCATGTGCTCAGATTATGCAGGTACTTCAATCGCTTGAATCAAGTGGGAGTTAATCTTCGAGATAAGATAGTAATTGACAGAATTCTCTAGTCACCATCACTAAGTTACTAGAACTTCGTGATGAACTATAATATCAAGGGATGGCGAAAACAATTCCCAAGCTCTTGGCGATGCTAAAATCGTGAAGGTAGAAATCAAGAAAAACTTCAAGTGTTGATGGTTGACAAGACCACTAGTCTCAAGGAAAAGGGCAAAGGAAGAAGGGAACTTCAAGAAGAGCGGCAAGCAAGTTGCTACTCGGTGAAGAAGCCCAAGTCTGGACCTAAGCACTGAGACTAAGTGCTTTTGCTGCAATGGAACTGGTCCTTTGGAGCGGAACTACCCCAAGTATTTGGCGGATAAGAAGGATGGCAAAGTGAACAAGAGTATATTTGATATACAGGTTATTGATGTGTGCCTTACTAGTGTTTATAGTAGCCCACAGTATTTGATACTCGTTAGGTTGCTAAGATTAGTAACTTTCGAAGCAGGAGTTCTGAGAATAAGCAGAGACTAGTTTAAGGGTGAAGTGGCGATGAGAGTTGGAAGTAGTTCCAAGATTGATATGATCATCATCGCACCTCCTATACTTTCGGGATTAGTGTGGAACCTAAATAAGTGTTATTTGGTATTGAGCATAAATATGATTTGATCATGTTTATTGCAATCTGGTTATTCATTTAAGTAAGAGAATAAATTGTTGTTACATTTACATGAATAAAACCTTATATGGTTACACACCCAATGAAAATAGTTCATTGGATCTCGATTATAGTGATACACATATTCATAATATTGAAACCAAAAGATGCAAAGTTAATAATGATAGTGCAACTTATTTGTGCACTTTGCCGTTTAGAGTCATATTGGTGTAAAGCGCATGAAGAAACTCCATCTTGATGGACTTTTGGAATCACTTGATTATGAATCATTTGATGCTTGCGAACCATGCCTTTTGGGCAAGATGACTAAAACTCCGTTCTCGGAACAATGGAACAAACTCTTGACTTATTGGAAATAATACATACCGATGTATGCGATCCAATGAGTGTTGATGCTCGTGGCAAATATCGTTATTTTCTGACCTTCACAAGATGATTTGAGCAGATATGGGTATATCTACTTGATGAAACATAAGTCTGAAATAATTGAAAAGTTCAAAAGAATTTCAGAGTGAAGTGGAAAATCATCGTAACAAGAAAATAAAGTTTCTGCGATCTGATCGTGGAGATGAATATTTGAGTTCTGAATTTGGCCTTGATTAAAACAATGTGAAATAGTTTCACTACTCGCCACTGGAACACCACAGCATAATGGTATGTCGAAAGTCGTAACCGCACTTTATTGGATATGGTGCGATCTATGATGTCTCTTATCGATTTACCACTATCGTTTTGGGGTTATGCATTAGAGACAACTGCATTCACGTTTAATAGGGCACCATCTAAATCCGTTGAGCGACACCGTATGAACTATGGTTTAACGATAAACCTAAGTGTCGTTTCTTAAAGTTTGGAGTTGTGATGCTTATGTGAAAAAGTTTTCACGATAAGCTCGAACCCAAATCGGAGAATCGTCTTCATAGAATACCCAAAGGTAACTATTGGGTACACCTTCTATCACAGATCCGAAAGCAAGATATTTGTTGCTAAGATGGATCCTTTCTAGAAGAAGTTTCTCTCGAAAGAAATGAGTGGGAGGAAAGTAGAACTTGATAAGGTAATTGTACCTTCTCCCTTATTGGAAAGTAGTTCATCACGAAATCAGTTCGGTGATTCCTACACCAATTAGTAAGGAAGTTAATGATGATGATCATGAAACTTCAGATCAAGTTGCTACCAAACCTCGTAGGTCTTCGAGTAAAATCCGCACAGTGAGTGCGGTAATCCTATTCTAGAAGTCATGTTACTAGACCATGATAAACCTACGAACTATGAGAAGCGATGATGAGCCCAGATTCAGCGAAATGGTTTGAGACCATGAAATCGAGATGGGATCCATGTATGAGAACAAAGTGTGGACTTTGATTGACTTGCTCTATGATCAGCGAGCCATGTTAAATAAATGGATCTTCAAGAGGAAGGCAGATCTTGATAGTAGTGTTACTATCTACAAAGCTCGACTTGTCACAAAAGGTTTTCGACAAATTCAAAGTGTTGACTACAATGAGATTTTCTCAAGCTGTAGCGATGCTTAAAGTCTGTCGAATCATGTTAGCAATTGCCACATTTTATGAAATTTGGCAAATGGATGTCAAAACTACATTCTTTAATGGATTTATTAAAGAAGAGTTGTATATGATGCAACCAGAAGTTTTGTCAATCCTAAAGGAGCTAACAAAATGTGCAAGCTCCAGCGATCCATCAATGGACTGGTGCAAGCATCTCGGAGTTGGAGTATACGCTTTGATGAGTTGATCAAAGCATATGGTTTTATACAGACTTTTGGAGAAGACTGTATTTACAAGAAAGTGAGTGGGAGCACTACAACATTTCTGATAAGTATATGTGAATGACATATTGTTGATCGGAAATAATATAGAATTATTACGCAAAGCATAAAGGAGTATTTGAAAGGAGTTTTTCAAAGAAGGACCTCGGTGAAGCTGCTTACATATTGAGCATCAAGATCTATGGAGATAGATCAAGGCGCGATAAGTTTTCAATGAATACATACCTTGACAAGATTTTGAAGTAGTTCAAAATGGAGCAGTCAAAGAAAGAGTTCTTGCACTGTGTTACAAGGTGTGAGATTGAGTAAGACTCAAAACCCGACCACGGCGAGAAGATAGAAAGAGAATGAATGTCATTCCCTATGCATCAGCCATAGGTTCTATAAAGTATGTCATCTTGTGTACCAGATCTATTGCATACCCTACCACTAAGCTTGGCAAGGGGTGCAATAGTGATCTAGGAAGTAGATCAATGGACAGCGGTCAAAATTATCCTTAGTAGAATAAGGATATGTTTCTCGATTATGGAAGTGAAAAAAGGTTCTTCGTAAAGGGTTACGTCGATGCAAGTTTTAACACTAATCTAGATGACTCTGAATCTCAATCTGGATACATATTGAAAGTGGGAGCAATTAGCTAGAGTAGCTCCGTGCAGAGCATTGTAGACATAGAAATTTGCAAAATACTTACGGCTCTGAATGTAACAGACCCGTTGACTAAAATTATCTCACAAGCAAAACATGATCACACCTTAGTACTCTTTGGGTGTTAATCACATGGCGGCGTGAACTAGATTCTTGACTCTAGTAAACCCTTTGGGTGTTGGTCACATGTCGATGTGAACTATGGGTGTTAACCACATATAGATGTGAACTATTGATGTTAAATCACATGGCGATGTGAACTAGATTATTGACTCTAGTGCAAGTGGGAGGCTGAAGGAAATATGCCCTAGAGGCAATAATAAAGTTATTATTTATTTCCTTATATCATGATAAATGTTTATTATTCATGCTAGAATTGTATTAGCGGAAACATAATACATGTGTGAATACATAGACAAGCAGTGTCACTAGTATGCCTCTACTTGACTAGCTCGTTAATCGAAGATGGTTATGTTTCCTAACCATAGACATGTGTTGTCATTTGATTAATGGGATCACATCATTAGGAGAATGATGTGATTGACATGACCCATTCCGTTAGCTTAGCACTTGATCGTTTAGTATATTGCTATTGCTTTCTTCATGACCTATACATGTTCTGTAACTATGAGATTATGCAACTCCGTTTACGGAGGAACACTTTAGGTACTACCAAACATCACAGCGTAACTGGGTGATTATAAAGAAGTACTACAGGTGTCTCCAAAGGTACTTGTTGGGTTGGCGTATTTGAGATTAGGTTTTGTCCTCCGATTATCGGAGAGGTATCTCTGGGCCTTCTCGGTAATACACATCACATAAGCCTTGCAAGCATTACAACTAATGAGTTAGTTGTGAGATGATGTATTCGGAGCGAGTAAAGAGACTTACCGATGCGAGATTGAACTAGGTATTGGATACCGGCGATCGAATCTCGGGTAAATAACTATACCGATGACAAAAGGAACAACGTATATCGTTATGCGGTTTGACCGATAAAGATCTTCGTAGAATATGTAGGAGCCAATATGGGCATCTAGGTCCGCTATTGGTTATTGACCGAGAATAGTTCTAGGTCATGTCTACATAGTTCTCGAACCCGTAGAGTCCATGCAACAAGGTTTCGATGTGAGTTATATAATGAGTTTATGAGTTTTGATGTACCGAAGGAGTTGAGTCCGTATGAGATCGGGGACATGACGAGGAGTCTCGAAATGGTCGAGGCGTAAAGATCGATATATTGGACGACTATATTCGGAGTTGGAAAGGTTCGAATGATTGGGTATTTTGAATCTGGGAGAGTTACAGGAATTCGCCGGGGAGAAGTATTGGGCCTTATTGGGCCTGCGAAGAGAGGGCTGCCTAGGGCAGGCGCGCCCCCAAGGCCTAGTCCGGGTGGACTAGGGGAGAACCGCACCTTCCTCCCTTCCTTCCTTCTCTCCTACTCCAACAAGGAAAGGAGGAGTCCTACTCGGTGGGAGTAGGACTCCCCCATAGTCGCCTCCTCCTAGGCGGCCGCCTCCCCTTGCTCCTTTATATCACGGGGGCAGGGGCACCCCAGACACAAGTTGATCTCGGATCGTTCCTTAGCCGTGTCGGTGCCCCCTCCACCATATTCCACTTGAGTCATATCGTCGCGGAGATTAGGCGAAGCCTGCGCGGAGAAGTCATATCGTCATGAGCTTAAGCGAAGCCCTGCGTCGGTGGAGCATCATCATCGTCACCATGCCGTCGTCTTGTGGAACTCATCCCGACACTTTGCTGGATCGGTCGGGGATCGTCATCGAGCTGAGCGTGTGCAGAACTTCGGAGGTGCCGTCGTTCGGTGCTTGGATCGGTTGGATCGTGAAGGCGTCGACTACATCAACAGCGTTGTTATAGCGCTTCGCTTTCGGTCTCACAGTGCGTGGACAGACCTCTCCCTCTCGTTGCTATGCCATCACCATGGTCTTGCGTGTGCGTAGGAAATTTTTGAAATTACTCGTTCCCCAACACAAGGGCCATGACCTCCCGAGCTGCAAGAAGGTCGAGCAGCTTGTCGAGCAACAAAAAGGCTGAATCTGACGCAGCGACAAGGAGAAGGCCAAGGAAGGTGCTGGAGGAGCGGCAAAAGCGCCCGGCCGAGGAGGGGCGCGGCAAGGCCAAGCAGCGGCAAGGAGACAGACCTCCCGCGGCGCGACAGAGGATGAAGATGGCGGCGGCGATGAAGATATGGGCGATGATGAGAGCGATGGCGGGAGTTCGAGAAAGCCCGAGAGGTCTTGTGCGTTGTGGCGATGCTTCTCGCATACTTCACACGCCAACTCAAGCGGTGGATGCGGGAAGTCAATGCGGTAGAACCATCCGTCGAGTCCGCAAGCCTCTGAAATGGTCAACCGCCTATCATCTTTGATATTGAGGACCACCACGATCGCATAACTGCGGTCGGGTGCTTGCCGATGTTGGTTTCACCAACTATCCGCAACCTCAAGGTCACTAAGATGCTAGTGAATGGCGGGGCGGCTTGAACCTGATCTCCTCCGCGGTACTCCGAAACTCGGATCACGATGGCGAGCTCGAAGAGACCGGCACATTCAAGAATCAATCCGGGAAGGAGCAAGCCAAAGGAAAGATCACATTGCGGTGACATTTGGCGTGAGCTGAACTTCAGGGCTGAGAGGGTCACTTTTGGCGTTGCTGACTTTCCGTTGCCTTATAATGGGATACTTAGGCGTCCGGCCTTTCGCCAAATTCATGGCAGCCTCTCACTATGCATACAACATCTTTGAAGATGCGAGGCCTGATAAGTGTCATTTTCTGTCCTGGCGACAAGAAGGATGCTCTTATCTGCGCCGACAAGATCTCTGGGGAAGCGGCAGCCGCAGCGGATCGCAAGTCACTTGCGTTGAAGCTCCGGGCGAATAAGAAGACCAAGTCCGGCAAGAGTTACGATGCCCACTCCGGCAAGCGCACCTCTTGGTGCTGCACTACCGTCGAGGGCGCACCATCGAGCTCCACCGGCAAGTGCAAGAAGACAATGGCAGCTCCACGAGAGACCAAGAAGGTGTCGCCAGGAGGATGGCACTAGTGGTACCTTCACCATCGGTGCCACTCTCGACCCTAAATAGGAAAGCGCGCTCGTTGCTTTCTGCGGTAACGTCGGCGTGTTTGCATGGCAACCGTCGACATCCCGGTGTTCCAGTAAAGTAATAGAGCACCATCTTGCCGTCTGTCCTCATCGCGGCTCGTCAGCGAAAGTCGGGAAGCGGCGGTGGGCGCCAGAATTCATCGCGAAGAAATCAAGAAATTGGAAGCAGCGAGGCCTTGTCGGAGGTGCTCCATCCTCGTGGTTGGCCAATCCTGTAGTGATGCGCCAAGGCAAGCGGAAATGGAGGCTTTGTATCGACTTTACCGATGTTAATAAAGCTTGTCCCAAAGACCCATTTCCCTTGCGTGCATCGACCAGATTATTGACTCCACGGCGGATGTGACTTGCTTTCATTTCTTGATGCATACTCGAGATATCATCAGATCTTCATGGCGAAGAGGATGAGGAAGACGCATTCATCACCCCATGTAGCGCGTCTTTGTTTTCGTGCGGATGCCTTTCGGTTTAAGAATGCTGGTTCAACATTTGCAAGAGTAGTCCATGGCGCTTTTGAGCCACAAATACAGAAATGTGGAAGCCTACATGGATGACATAGTGGTCAAGAGCAAGGACAAAGCGACTCGATTCAAGATTTAGAGCGAAACCTTTGCAAATCTGCGCAAGATCAATCTCAAGCTTAACCTCGAGAAGTGTGTGTTTGGAGTCCCCTCCGGCAAGCTTCTCGGGTTCTTAAATGTCTCGGCGGGGAATTGAAGCCAATCCCGACAAGATCAAGGCCATTGAGTAGATTGAAGCACCAAAAGCACGTCAAGGATGTCACGAAGACTTGCGGTTGCGTAGCTGCTCTCGGCGAGTTTATCTCTAGAGTCTGCTGGCGGCGCCTGCCATTTTCAAAATATTGAAAAGGCAGGTCAATGAAATGGACTCGGAGCGGAGCTGCGCTGCAGGACTTAAAGAGATACCTGTCCTCCACTCCAACACTTGTCGCACCTAAGCCACAAGAGAAGTTGCTGCTATATGGCGGCAACCAATCAAGTGGTTAGTGCTGCGTTAGTAGTGGAGAGGAGGCGGATGATGAGCCGACAACCACGGCGGATGCATCCAGCGACAAGCGGAGACTTCACCGGCAAGCTCTGGTCCCGACAAAAGGCGGATCTGCGGGCATGTGAGAAGATCTGAGAAAAGAATGGTGCAACGTCCAGTTTACTTTGTCAGTTCCCTTCTGCAGGGGGCTAGGTCAAGGTACCCTGGTGTGCAGAAATTGCTTCGGCCTTCTCATGGCCTCGAAAGCTCGCCATTACTTCCAAGCACATGAGATCACGATCGTCACTCGTTTTCGGCTGAAGAGGATCTTGCAAAATCCGAAGCAACATGCAGGATTGTCGGTGGGCCTTTGGGCTATCAAGCTTTGGCCTCAAGTTTGAGAGCACTTCAACTATCCAAAGCGAGCATTGGCGGAGTTCATAGCAGAATGGATGCCAACACAAGATGAAGAAATTCGAAGCGAGCATCCCGTCAAGGAAGCAAGCAAAGAGTGGCTGATGTACTTTGATGGTGCTTTCTCGCTGCAAAGCGCCCGGTCTTGGCGTGCTACTTGTTGCACCACGGAGAGCACCTCAAGTCGTAGTCGAGATCGCTTTCCCAAGGAGCAAGCAACGAACAATCTTGCAGAGTATGAAGGTTTGCTTGCGGTCTCGAGATCGCAGCAGACCTTGGGATCAAGAAGCTCATTGTCGGGGGTGACTCACGACTTGTCGTCCGCCAAGTAAACAAAATTATCGAGTCCGTTGATGGAAGCTTATGTTGATGAAGTAAGAAAGCTAGAAGAGCACTTTGGCGACCTCTGAGATGGAATATGTTCCAAGAGCTCGAGCGACATTGCCGATGGCTTTGTCGAAGTCGCCCGCACTTAAGTTACACAATGGAACCAGGATCTTTGTGCTCAAAGCTGACTCAACCGTCATAGCGCCATCAAGCTGGACAGAACAAGAAGAGGAAGTTGATTTCGGTGACTATTTTCGGCGAGCTCCCGAAGCCACGCCAAGAAGGTCCCCAAGATCAACACCAAGAGTCTTGAGAGCGATCTGCTCCGGCAAGCCCTAGGGTTTGTTCCGTTGAAGCGAGGCGCTCCCGACAAGTTTTGCTCGGCAAGCTTGCGAGAGCGTCAAGCTCCGGTGAGCGCGAGTTCTCGCCGTGAAGCGGATGTTCCGCAGCAGCGAATGTGCCTTTAGTCCTTGTTGTCGAGCCGCAAGCTCCGGCATGGGCACAACAAATTGTCCGTTTCCTTGAGACGGAGAACTTCCGAAGAGCAAGAAGAAGCGAAAGAGTAGCCCGGCGGTCAAGTATGTACCACTTTGTCGACAACACCTTATGCGAGAAGAAGACTCAGCGGTGTGAAATTGAAGTGTATTCATCGAGAAGGCAGACGAAGCTGTTGGCGAAGATACATGGAGGCATATGTGGTCACCACATTGGCACAAAACACTTAAAGCGAAGCATTCGGCAAGGTTTCTTTTGGCCGACAGCCCTCGAGGATGCTGTTGCACAAGTAACCAAGTGTGAAGCGTGCAGTTCCATTCAGCGAGATACACCAGCCAGCTCAAGCTCTCGGGCGATCCCTTTATCTGGCCATTTTCGGTGCAGGGGCTCGACATCCTCGCCCCTTTCCCGAGCTGTCGGGGCTTTGAAATACTTATGCGTTGCAATCGACAAGTTCACAAAATGGCGGAAGTGGAAGCAGTGAGGAAGGTGACAGCCACGGTCGGCGATCAAGTTCTTGGTCGATTGTTTGCCGTTTGGGATTCCTAACAGGATCATCACCGACAACGACACGCCAATCCACGAGCCGCACCTTCATGCGATCGTCCAAGATCTTGGCGCCAAGTCTGCTTAACCATTGCTCATCAGAAATGCGGTCAGCGGAGAGGCGAATCTTTGAAGTCTGCGCGGGCTCAAGACCAGGACTTTCGACGGGCTGCACAAGTGCGGAAGAAAGCTGGATTGAGGGCTGCGGTGGTTCTTTGGTCGATCGAGCAGCGCCGTCGAGCCAGCGGCGGACACCTTCGCTCTAGTCTATGGAGCGAGGCAGTTCTCCCCCGGAACTTCGTATCTGGTCACCTCGAGTGCTCGCTTATGATGAGCTTGAGCAAGAGCGATTGCGACAAGATGGCCTTGCTTGCTCCTTGAGGAGGACCGTCTTGGTCATTTATGCGTGCTGCTCGATACCAGCAAGCTTTGCGCGCTATCATAACCCAAAGTTAATGCGAGAAGTCTCGAGGAAGGCGACCTTGTTCTTGGTAGCGTTCAGTCCATAAGAATTCCAACAAGTTGGCCTTGAAGTGGGAGGCCCTTACGGGTGAAGCGAGTCACTAGGCTGGCGCTATCCGCCTTGAGACCGAAGATGGCATTCGGTGAGCAACTCACGGAACATTGAGCATCTTCATAAGTTTTACCCGTGAGGCGCGGTTGGCGGAACCTGTTCCGGCAACCACCTTTATACAAGTCTTGCCGATGTTGCATGTAATCCTTTGTACAAAGCGGTATGAGACCCCATGCATAAGTAAAGCTCATGTGCTCCGCACATCTTGCCAATTTCATGCTTTCTACTTTTATTTGCATGTGTTATCTGACACTTTGTGCAGCACCTATCCCCGGTAAGCAATAACGAGCCATAAGGCTCCATATCTTTATTTTCTCTTCTTTCTCTTTCTCAAAGAAAGGAAGGTTCACTCGCCCACAAGTTTGCCGGGGGGAAAGGAGAAGATAACGGTGTGGACCAAGCGTCGCTCGAGGAAGTTTCGCCTTACCGGGAAGCAAACGACAGAAAAGCTAAGTTGCTAAAATTTGAGCAATCAGTTTTAAAATTTTTAAGTTATCTTCCTCGAACGACCGTACTTTGTATGGAAAACCTGTGCTCGGAGGAACCAACTCGTAGCTAGTTGCGCCCTTACTTTGTTTCGAGTCCGCTCAACAACTTAAGTGAGCTGCGACTAGTTGCGACAAGGTTACTAATAGGAGCGGCACCGCCTTGACGGCTCTTGATGTCTACTTTTCAGCGCTTTCATGACCGAGGCCTGCGCCGACAAGTTCCCTAAAGCGTAGGGCAAAAACATACAAAGGAAGGAATCAAGTAAAGGAAATAACATAGCAATCACTACCGAAATAGATTTATATTACAAGATAGCTTGCAGCTCTAATAGATTGTTCTCATAACATGACCAGGCGGCAAGAAAAAAAGAAATGGGCGGCCTAATCTCGCGATCACCCTCAACCCTCTTGATCTTGCTCACCTTGTCCACAATGGGTGCGACAAGGGTCTTGGCGCTTCAGATCAACATCCGGCGGCAAGGTCTTGAGGGCGTTGGTGAGGTTGATGCAGGTTGCGGAAGGTTACCTTCATCGGCACCTTTTGAAGAGCTCCAGCGCAGATCTGGCGCGATTAAATCGACCAGCTGCTTTGGGATCTCTTCGAGTCATTGGGGGCCTTCCATACGCCTTTGAAGAACAAGCTGAGCTTGGCGCTGGGTTGGAGGTGCTCATCGGAGGAATACCCAAGATCCTCCATCCCCCGCTGCGCCCGGCTCCCTGTCGATGGCTGCGGCAACATCCACGAGACCCTCGGTCCAGTGCTCCACATTCTCCCTAAAAGTGTTGCAGGCGGCGGCGGCCTCGCGGCAGCACCTCGTCGGCCTTGATCTTCTCCTTCAAGGCCACCTCCTGCTCCCTGGCGCCATCCAGCGTCTGAGTCAAGGTGGTCAGCTTCAACTCAAGATCTGCGTTGGAGTCCTTGGCGGTGCTAAGCTCCTTGCTCCTCTCGGCGAGACGACCCTGCAGCTCACCAAGGGTGTAGGCGTCCTTCTCTCGCTCACGCTTGAGCGCAGCAAGCTCCTCGCCACTCTCCTTGAGATTGGCCTCCAGCTGCGCCACTTTCGTCTCCAGCTCCTTCTTGGCGGCCTCGGCAACTGCGGCAGCATCCTTTGCTTCCTTGAGAGCCCCGCCGAATGTTTGTTCGCGCGCGGCAAGATCCTCCTCATGGCTGTCAAGGTTAACCTTCCGCTCGCCAACTTCGCCTTCCTGCTTGAGCGGCTTCTCGGCGGCGAGCATTGTTGCTCTTCAGCTTCAGCCTTCTCAAGGAGGAAGGCTTTACGCTCCTCGGCGAGTTGCTCCCGCTCCGCTGCCAGGGACCGGAGAGCTTCCTGGTTGAGGCCTCGGAGCTCCTCCGCGCGCTTCTCGATGTCTGCTCCCGCCTTCGCGACAAGTGCTTCTCGGGATTCCAGCTTGGCTTGTCGAGGCGCGGTAGGCGACAACAGCTTCGCGGCAGCTGCTCCTCCTCGGGCTCGCCGCTGCTGCTGCTCGGCGCGTCGACCAGCGTCGGCCAAGCGGAGCGAGCAACTCTTCATCAAGGTTTCTCCTTGATGGCGCCACAGGCTTGGCGCCCGGGGAGCTTGATGAAACGCCATCGCCGACCTTCAAATAAGCGCCGGGCTGGGGCTCTTGAACTGGCTGCGGCAGCGGCGGAGGATCGGCGGTCGGCGTGGCGCTGGCGCTCCTGCGGCCTCGGGGCCGTCGGTCGATCGCCGGACCCCTCGCCCGGCTTCTGCGGCAGCAGCTTGGCGGCCTCTTCATGGCCGGGATCATCAGCGCCGGCTTCCTCTTCGGTGACAGCGGCGTCGTCCTCCGCACCGGCGACCTCGGTCTCCATCGGCTCTGTGGCATAAGGATCTGACGACCGGAAAGGAAAGAAAAGTCAAGAAAATATCCAAAAAAGAAGATCGAGAAGAACACAAGGGAAGTTTTCAAGCGGGGATTACATGCTAGGATCTGCGATCGTGGTCTCAACCACGGAGGAATCGCTGGTGCTATCCTTGCGGAGAACCGTCCCTTGCGGAGAAGTCTCCTTCTGGGAAGCGGCTCCCTTGCGGGAATCCTCCCTTGGCGGTGTAGTCGAAGCAGATGGCGTTTGGGAGGCGGCTTCGGGCACTCTGGTGAGGCTGTTCTGCTCCTACACAAACCAACGATCGAGATATCAACAAAGAAAGAGCACCCATGCCGCCTAACAGCGAAGTAAACCATATACTTACGGCGGGGGCTGCTTGCTGGGGCTGCTTTGAAAAGTCGCCGGTTCGGCAAGGTGGTCTCGGCGCGCCTCCTGCTTTGTCGCGGTGGGTTAGTCCTCGATGACAATCACGGGGCCTTGGCTCTCTTGACGCTCTGGGCCAGCGTCACGAAAAGGAATGGGTTGAGTGAAGCAAATCAGATACAAGGCGAAACAACAAGAATTGAAGAACTACAAGTACAACAAAGAATCTTACTCTTCTTCTTCCTCGTCGAGGCTGGCGCGGAGAGATCGAATTCTGGCTCGCCTCCGGTGCGGCGGCGGAGGTGGGTTCCCTTGGCGCTTGGCGGGGAGCGATGGCGGTGGTCGAGAGGCCCGCTCCGATTACCGCAGCAGCGTGAGGTTCTCCAGCAACCTTGATTCTTGCAGCGGTGGAAGCGCGTCGCGTGTGGCGGCTGTTAGCTGTCTGCCGCCCTTCGTCCCGGCCTTGCGGAGCGCCTTCTTGAGTGGCTGGGGGCTCCACTTGCGGCAAGCTATGCGAAGGTGGGGAGGCGCCCTCGTGGCTCGCTCGACTCAGCCGAGGCCGACAAGCTCTTCCTCGCCCGGCAAGCTCCCTCGCTCGACAAGGCTTGCCGCCTCTGCTACCTCTGCCTCCTCCACGGTGAATCCGAACTTCGCCCGCGCCCGGCCTCTGCTGCCTCTTCGGCTGGTGGCGTCGCTGCATCTCATCATCGGTGGTGTCATGGGTGAGGCTCTTACATTCATCGGGCGGACCGGCACTTCTACCAGGCCGTCAAAGAACTCCCGCCGCGATGTCATCTGCAGGCTCTTGCCAAGTTGGGACAATTCCATGTGAGTCGCTCGCAGTATCCATCATAACGCGGATCTTGGTCGGCGAGGAATTGTTGCCTGTGAGCGACACCCTCGGCAACCTGAACATTTCGGGATGATCGGGATCGTGCTTGAACAGTTCAAGAGCATCGCGTCCAGTTCCAAAACGGTGAAGTTGAAGTTGAGGCCAGGCGCAGCCTCATGATATCTGCCGCGTTACGGAACTCCCGGCGGGTCTCCTCCTCTCTGCAAAGAAGCGTCGGTGACGAAGAAAATCCAGCGCCAGCAGGCGCCTCGATGAACCGGCAAGTCTAAGGCGTAGGATCCGGGTGGCGGCAATCTTCAGCCTAAGCGTCTTAGGGGCCCGCTTCTCCAATCGTTGCCGCGCCTCTGGGGTTTGGCTGGGCGGTAAATGACTGCAGGTTCTCTCGACAATCCAGCACCGATCGCCCTCCATTCCTCCCACTTGCTGCGGAGCTCTCCCTCGAGATAAGCTTCCTTCTTGCAGTCCTCGAGATCCAGCGATCCCCCGGCAAGAGGCTCCCTCTCTCAACTCGGGGCATAAAAAGTGGCGGAAAAAGCTACGTTTGGATAGACTCCGACAAAGTTTTTGCGAGATGTGCGAAAACTGCCATAATCGAAACATCATTGGGGGTGAAGTCAAGGAGGCGGAACCCGTAGGTGTTCATGATATCCTGAAGAATTTAGAAAAGGCGGGCAAAGCCCGCGATAAAACAAGCTGCGAAGAAAGGGTATCCATTGGACCGGTTCAGCAGCAGCTGGGAGTACCTTCGTGCGGCGGATGCGCTCGCGTCTCCGTCGACGAGAAGGTAGTAGTACTCCCTCGGATCCTTGCGGCGGCTGAGGAAGATTGCTCGCTCCTTTCCGGCGCCCGCGAGCATGCGCATTGGCGACTTCGACCTTCCTTGTCGGCTTTGACCATAAGCGGAGGTGGTGGGGAAGATCGGCGTTGGTGATCTTTGGTGGCGATGGGGGTGGGGCGCTGCTCTCTTTTCAGCCTTGGGAAGAAGGGGGGGCGGTGGAGGTTTTGGAGATTGGAACAGCAAGCTGGCGAGATGGGCGAACTGCCCTGTTTCCCCTACTTATAAAGAGGAGGGGCAGGCGTTCCGTCTTTCGAATAAAGAAACCACCCACGATCTCTCCCACGGCGCGCATTCGGCGCGTGCCGTTCGTGGAGGCGTGGTGGGTCGGAGTGAGTTCTGGCGTAACCCGGGCGCGCGTGCCGTGCCTGTTTTGGGCCTGGCGAGCGATTGCTCGGCACCGTGTGTAGCCCGAGCCGAGGGCTCTGTCGGTGTACTAGAGTAGGGTACCCTAGTATCCCGAACTTGTGCGCAGGCGATTCAGACACCAGCGGCAAGGCTTGCGGGTGACCGCCAAGGTCCTCCGTGGTTCCTTTGGAGCCATTCAAGAATAAAGTATTCAAGCCAAGGAGACAAGGCCCGGCAAGAGGAGCTTGCGAGAAGGCCACCAAAGGCGTCTAGGAGACAAGGCCCGGCAAGAGGAGCTTGCGGGAAGGCCAACAAGGCATCTCAAAGAACTTGCGCTGGCGCTGCAGCGTCCGGCAAGGCCCGCCGGCGACAAGCTTCGGACGCGACAAGACAACGACCGCGGCAAAGGCGCTTGCCGTGAAAACTTCCACTCTGTACTGCGCTCGGCACATCCACCAGCGTGTGCATACAGGACCTTTCGGTAGCGCGTGGCAAGAAGGCTGTCTGCGGCCAGTGATGCTGTGATGTAGCGATCTTGACAAGATCGCCATCGTGGCAGCGGTGGCGTCCTTGCGATCCCTTTTGCCTTTGTTTGGGCGGCGTGAGCGGGCATTTAATGCCTTTGTCCCTGCCGTCGGGGTTAGGTATGATACCTTTGTACAAGTAGTTGTACCAACCATTCCTTTTCCATTTTTACCCTTGTCTCGTTGCCACTGCCGGAGACCAGCGAGCATATAAAGGAGGCCCATGCATAGCGTGGGGGGTTCGAGGGGGTTGGAGAAGACACCCGCTAGGTCTCGTTAGCAGGTGGTGTGTCTTGTAGCATTCAGCGCTCCCAAGCAAGAACTCAATACACTTTCGGACATGGAGCAGTAGGAGTGTTATCTCTCCGAAAACTCTGAAGCTGGGTAAACTGCTCGTGTGCCGCCTCGATCTGCTCTTCGTGCGATCTCCGCCCCCCCGAACGAAAGGGGCTCGGTCGCTGGTCCCATAGGTGTTAAGTGGGTCGGATCAGTTTCCCGACACTTACGAGTGATTGGGCGAGGATTGGGTGTCCTTAGCTCAAGGGAATAAGGTGAATACAGTCTTGAGTTGAATCTCAGCCTCCCTAACCATCGTACAATTGTCACGACAAGCTGGAACTGGTCCAACAAATCCTTGTCTTCACCAAGAGGCTGGTTCTATCTTCTCCCTCTCTTTACTTCAGTTTGTCTTCATGAAGTCATTGCACCTTGCACTATCTGTTTGACTTCCTTTGTGCAACTACTTGTTACGATTGGCTTCATACTATCTTCCATCTGATCATTACTACCTAGCTGCTATTAGTCTTAGTGCTTTCACTTCATTGAATACTTGACTATGGCTTTCCTAGTGTAGTCTACCTTCATTGCATGTTAATAGGTTCATTTCTATTGTTTGTCTTCGAAACTCCCATGTTTTGAAGACTTTCATAAAAATCACCTATTCACCCCCCTCTAGTTGATCACTAGAACTTTCACGATCTTTACCTCCGGACCATTCCGGAGCTCCTCGTCATGTTTGTGATCACATCCGGGACTCCGAACAACATCCGATCACCAATTCACATAACTCATATAATAATATATTGTCAACGAACATTAAGCGTGCGGACCCTATGGGTTCGAGAATGATGTAGACATCACTGAGACACCTCTCCGGTCAATAACCAATAGCGGGACCTGGATGCCCATATTGGTTCCTACATATTCTACGAAGATCTTTATTGGTTGAACCTTTATGACAACATACGTAATTCCCTTTGTCTGTCGGTATGTTACTTACCTGAGATTCGATCATCGGTATCTTCGTACCTAGTTCAATCTCATTATCGGCAAGTTTCTTTACTCGTTCCATAATATATCATCTCGTAACTAACTCCTTAGTTACTTTGCTTGCAAGCTTCTTGTGATGTTGTATTACCGAGAGGGCCCAGAGATGCCTCTCCGATAAACGGAGTGACAAATCCCAATCTCGATTCGCGCCAACTCAACAGACACCTTCGGAGATACCTGTAAAGCATCTTTATGATCACCCAGTTACATTATGACGTTTGATAGCACATAAGGTATTCCTCCGGTATCCGGGAGTTGCATGATCTCATGGTCGAAGGAATATGTATTTGACATTAAGAAAGCAATAGCAATAAACTGAATGATCATATGCTAAGCTAATGGATTGGTCTTGTCCATCACATAATTCTCCTAATGATGTGATCCCGTTATCAAGTGACAACACATGTCAATGGTTAGGAAACCTTAACCATCTTTGATCAACAAGCTAGTCTAGTAGAGGCTCACTAGGGACACAGTATTTGCTTATGTATCCACACATGTATTTAAGTTTCCAATCAATACAATTCTAGCATGAATAATAAACCTTTAAAATGAATAAGGAAATATAATAATAACAACTTTATTATTGCCTCTAGGGCATATTTCCATCATGTACAACCTAGGGTTAGTTTTAGGCTGCCTTGGGACGTCCTCCCACCTCCTTGGGCGCCACCCCTTGCTCCTATATAAGTAGATCAATCTAGTAGCTTTTTTGCTTGGGTTTTGTTTCGATTAAAGTTCACAATAGCTACAACTTCGCGTACTTCGTTTGTGTTCAACAACCAGACCAAGACATCACAGAACTCCAGTTTCATCAATAAAGCTTTCCTCTTATATTCGCAATATCCAGATTGCAATCTCAGTTTCTTGCTTGTTCTTCGTTTGCTCGTAGGAAATAGACCCTCATGGTCAGGTTGATCGTGCTCCGGTGTGGTCAATAAACCTCGGAAGTTGGTTTAGCGATTGCTAAGGCGCTACGTCTCGCATGTTCATAGTCGGATTGTCAAAGTCTACTCCCGCAAAAAACGATAATCACCTTCTCATCGAAAGAAGAACACCTTTGCCTCTATCAAGTTGTATCAGATTTCCAGGTTGCTCGGTGAGATTTTACAGTTTTCATAGTTTAGATCGAGTCTGCTTTGCTGGAATTGGCGACTTAAGTCAGCGGTGCTGCAGTAGGATGTGTGGAAGTAGAGGACGTACGTGGTGTCCATGATGAAGATCGACCTACAGAAAAATTTGTATGCACCAATGCCTGTCGATCCTGCACTTCACGTTCAGCTTTGCAAGCAAGATGAAATAAACGAGTGATATTATTATACTCCTTATACTCTAGAATGGTTTGAATCTCTCTATTTAATCCACCCACAAAATGTGCAAGCATAACTTCATTATCCTCAACAATACCACATCTAATCACGCCAGTTTGTAATTCCTGATAATATTCTTCAACAGAATTTTTTCCTCGTCTTAAGTGCTGCAATTTTTGAAGCAATTCACATTGATAATATGGTGGAAGCCAGCAGATGCATAGCAGTTTTCAAAGCAGCCCAAGTAGTTGGAATATGATATAATCTACAATGTTCAGACCACCAAACACATGCAAAACTAGTGAAAACACAAACAACAACAACAACAACAACAACATGTCTATGCTTGGGATATTGTAAGCATGTAAAGCATTGTTCAGTTTCTAACTCCCAAGTAAGATAAATATCAGGAATGTATCTACCCTCGAATGGCGAGATATTTAACTTTAGTTTAGGGATGTGGTCTTGATCTCGTACCTGAGGGGGTGGTGCAGCCCTACCGTTGCGATTATATGCATGAGGACAACCCGGTGGTGGTGTTGCTAGTGGTTGCACGTAGTTCTGATTTTGATCAACCTCATCCTCGTAATGGTCCTCCACCTCTACAGTAGTTGCAAGAGCTACAGAAGCATCAACAACAGTAGCAGCGGCACCAAAAGTTTGTCCTGGCTCAAGAGGAACACGTCATGCTCGTCCTGCTGGATCACGATGTGGAGGTGGTTGTTGCTGTTGTTACCTTGCGATGCAGCGGTGACTGGTGGTTGTGGTAGGCAGCGAGTACTTCATCGAACTTGGCATCCAACTTGGTGTCAATTGTCTTCTCAACTAGATAATACCCTTGCGTTGTTGCGGGACATTTTAACCGTGAGCATATTCAAAGAAAAGCGTCTATAGATTGAATGAAAAGGAAACACACCACTATTTTTATTATAACATGCAGCCAATACCTTGAAGCTTATAGGAACCAAAATACTATTATGTATTTACTTGCACAGGTTGTCCTTTGTTGTATTGGTTCTGGAAGAAACAAAAATAAAGAATAAACTCAGGGAAAATAAACAGAAACACGACTGCAAGCTCTCCTGGTAAAGGGATGGCACAATGGTGAAACAATATATGCTCGGACAACTAGATGTAATATTTAAATGTGGATTATCTACAGTGCCCCATGGAGCTAGGAAAAGAATCTGCTGTGCTCAAGAATTGGTTGCCAATCTGACATAATTTGTTTTCTTGTTTAGACATCATGCATGTCAAAACAAATGATGGAACTCCAACCTTTCAAGTACCATAACCATGTATATGGCAATGATCCAAAAGAACAACCAATAATCATGCATCATTGGATGGCAAACAATTGTATTCATTCATATACAGATATAACTATAGAAGCCATGACAAAAACTAATCAATGGATTATGCAAGATAAGCTCATGATAAAATAGCTAGATAGTAGAGTACAATTATAAATGGATCAATGGTGG
This sequence comes from Aegilops longissima, assembly GCA_021605205.1. NCBI lineage: Eukaryota > Viridiplantae > Streptophyta > Magnoliopsida > Poales > Poaceae > Aegilops > Aegilops longissima. Next base: position 40,748 of record JAHIAM010014326.1, read on the forward strand.
AAAAGGAACAACCTGATACAAATCAGATGCCATGAGGAAGGTACCAGGTCCCTACGGAGACTTCGAACTCCACCTATAACTTAGTGGAGTCAGTCATGCATGAAGCAAAATCAACAACACTGCATGAGGTTAACTTGTAAGATGTAATTAGGGCTTGGCATAGTTACCTGCCCATGGCAAAAGAAATATGGGGACTGGTTCTTGATAAAGCACACATGCCCGAGATGGTACCTCAGCTTCGGCCGCGGAGCGCGTACACAATGATCTGGAGGCACAACTTCATGAAGCGCTTCGTCGTTGCTCAGGGAAGCTTCGGGTCAACTCCTCCCGATTCACCCTGTCCAAAATGATAGTGGTAAAGGCGTGCGGGCGTGTACCTGGGAAACAGTTCCTGTGCAAGAGAGGAGTAAGGCAGGGGGCCCTCTATCTCCTCTACTTTTTGTACTAGCTGCAGACCTATTACAGTCTATCATGAATGAGGCCATGCATAATAACCTAATCAAAAGGCCACTTGAAACTCATCATTTCCCTGATTTCCCAGTCATTCAGTATGCTGATGACACTGTGCTGATAATGCCAGCTTCTGAAACACAAGTGGAAAAACTCAAAGACCTCATTCTCCACTTCACAGTATTTACTGGCTTGAGAGTTAATTTTGACAAATCTGCCATGGTGCCTATCAACACAGGTAATGAAATCATGCAATCTTTGGCTGCAAGACTAGAATGTTCTATTGGAAGCTTCCCATTCACATATCTAGGTCTGCCTTTGTCCCTCTCCAAGCCTAAGCTGGAAGACTTTTTCCCTGTTATAAAGAGGATTGACAAGAGATTGACTAGTTTCTCAACCTTTCTATCATATGGAGACAAGCTTACTTTGATCAAGTCTGTCTTTGCAAATCTACCATTTTTTATTCATGAGCACACTTGAATTGCCAAAGGGAATCATTAAGAAAATTAACAAGGCTTTGAAGCATTGCTTCTGGAGGAAGTATGGCATGGAAGACAGAGGTACATCACCCATATCATGGGATAAGGTCTGCTTGCCCAAAGACCAAGGAGGATTGGGAGTTCTCAACATTGAAATGCACAATAAATGTCTTCTCATGAAACATCTGCATAAATTCCTACACAAGGAGAATCTTCCATGGGTAAAACTAATTTGGGAATCTTACTATCACGAAGGAGTGATTCTTGTGAGACTTGTTGGTTCCTTACGGTGGAAAAGTGTCTTTAGGCTGCTATCTAAATTCAAATTAGTGGCCAAAAGGACATCTTGGAGCAGAGTAACACTATTGAGTTACGGCTAGACAAATGGGGGCATGGAATTACAAGAGATAAATTTCAGAACTTTTCTCCTTTGCCACTAAGGACAGTTTGACCATCAAAGATTTTTGCAAACACAGGACATGAGTGAAAACTTCTTCCTCCACTCTTAGCTCAAGCTCATCAACAATTCCTTGAATTGCAAGACATCACCGAGTCACTTCAGATCACCAATCAGGTTGACAGATGGACATATCCGTGGGGAAACACTTACTCTTCTATAAAAATGTATAAGGAATTGACAAAGGGTGAACCGGCTACATCAATATTCAAAAAGCTCTGGAAGAATGCAGCTATGCTAAGATACAAGATTTTTCGACTCCTCTTGCATAGTGAGTCAATACAAGAAATATGCTCCAAAGAAGGACGTTTTACTTGCCATCCTATAATTGTGCTCTCTGTCCAACGAACACGAATGAAACATCTCAGCATCTTTTCTGGGATTGTGACTTTGCGCTCAATTGTTGGCAGTCCATCTTGGGTCCTAGAAACAAAGGTATCTCAATTTTTTATGAAGTCTCGCTTGCCACTCAAGCACCGCCTGTCCCCATTGCCATGGAAATCATGATTATGGGCTCTGGAATATCTGGATGCAAAGAAATGGTAAATATTCAAGGCAAAGAGGCAACAATCAAGCTTGGAAAATCTCCCTCAAAGACAGGACACTGCTCACATACGCACAGTGAAGACTAAATTCAGAGACCAGTTTTCTAGTTGGATTGAACAGAATTTGAATTAGTCACTATGTTAGCCTCAGGATTCAATAAAATGGGAGTGGCTTGAACTTTTCAATGTGTTGACTCTGTATATATTGTACACTATTTTTAATGAAATTTCCGTAAAACGATTGTTCTACGGTTTCGGTTCAAGAAAAAGGCGTGCGGGCGGTACTACGGGGCTTCAACTTCGGCGCTCCAGCGCACTGATTTTCCGATAGCAAATCCTAATAAGATAGCTAATCCTCTTAAGAACGGAGAAGATCTATGTCTTAAAAGGGATATTAACTCCTATGCTTGCTTAGTGGAGAAGATGAAGAGGATTCAACATAGAATATGAAGAGTATTGCGGAAAATCAATCGATTCAGTGGGAATAAATGTTTTTTGAGGAAATTTAGTGGGAGTAATTGGGGAGGCGGCATGCACATTTTGTTTTCCGGGTTGTCCCACCAAACCAAAGGAGCACGCCTATTGACCCATGGGCTGGAACCAAAGAAACAACTAGCTCTATATAGAGCCCACACTTTTCTCTTTTTTCCTGACGGGGAGAGGGCTCAATCGTTTCTGTTCTTATTAATTAATAGGGAAAGAAAGTCAACTTAGTCCCTTTCTCCATTGCCATGTGCGTGAACTTTTTCCCTCGAGTTAGGGTTTCTTCCTCTCGGGGCGATCTAGGTCGCCGCCATTGAGAACCTAGATTTCCCTGTCTCCGCCGCGATCTGTTATCCTTCCTCGTTTAGGGGGCATCGTGGCACTCATCGGTCTGAGGTGGGGCAAGGGGAGGAGTAGGTCCTAGGGTTTCTGCAAGGCCCGAGTCGTTTCTGATCGGGTTAGGGTTCGACATATCATGGCGTCGGGTGGTGCTTCAGGGTCTCGCTCGAGCGGACCGTTGGAGCCTGACGACATGACAACACTGATGAAGGAGCTCGCTCTTTAGGAGGAGGATCTCAACGTTGTGGTTTTTGATTATAAGGAGGCGCTGGCCGAGGCGGCGCGCTGGATCGCTTTGGCTAGGGTTCACTCGTCCAAGACATACAACCAGTATTGGTTCTTCAAAAACATGAGAGCTGTGTGGGATCTAGCCCAAGAGGTCCAGTTCAAGCCTACGTGAGGAGTCCGGATTAGGGGTGTGGGATAGCGAACTATCACCGTTGGCGGACTCTGGACTATGAAGATACAAGATTGAAGACTTTGTCCCGTGTCCGGATGGGACTTTCCTTGGCGTGGAAGGCAAGCTTGGCGTCTGGATATGTAGATCTCCTACCATTGTAACCGACTCTGTGTAACCCTAACCTATCCGGTGTCTATATAAGCCGGAGGGTTTTAGTCCGTGGGACAAACAACAATCATACCATAGGCTAGCTTCTAGGGTTTAGCGTCCTTGATCTCGTGGTAGATCTACTCTTGTACTACCCATATCATCAATATTAATCAAGCGGGGTAGGGTATTACCTCCATCGAGAGGGCCCAAACCTAGAGTAAAAACAACGTGTCCCTTGTCTCCTGTTACCATCCGCCCTAGGCGCACGATTCGGGACCCCCTACCGAGATCCGCGGTTTGACACCGACATTGGTGCTTTCATTGAGAGTTCCTCTATGTAAATCGCCATCGGTAGGATGCCTCATCTCGTCTTTAAAGGCGATACCATGCCAAAAGGCCTTGGCGCTGGCGAATCTTGACTAGGTGGTTTTCTTATGACCGCCGATCCGGCCACCGCGCAAGCGATGACCTCTCGAGTCGCCGAAACCAATCTCCATGTCAATTGAACTTGCGAACAGTTAGATCGATCGAGCTCTCCTCCATAAGCGAGCTCTTGGATCGCATCACCGCCACAGGAGTCGCCACAGTTATGACGGATCGGGCCTAAAACCGATCGAGAGATCAACTTTCCCGGGCTACCCATCATGTTGCTGTGATAGAGGAGCAATGCGGCGATTCTTCTTCTATCTTAAAGACTAGCTCGTCGGTTCGATCCCTCCATGCGGATTCCAGCGAGAGGCGGATGTCGATCAAGCCACGAACTTAAAGTCGGTGGCGGGTTGGACTCATTGGATAACACTCAAAATCCAAACTTTCGAGTTGGAAACTTCTCGGCCCTGAGTCCTAAATTGGGCGGGGTTAGGATCGATTAAACCGCCCACCCAAACATTAGCGATCTATCGAATTCGGCAAGAGCCGCTGAAGCGATTACATCATTCTTGGGCGATTCCTCCTGGTTATGGACAGGATAAAGGACTGCCGAGAGGAGGGCATAATCCCAATTTTTGCAATAATTATGCGGACAAGGGAATCCTAAGCGCCATAAGTAAATCAGCGAAATTACACGCCGCTGACTTGGTGACCATAGTACAAAAGTATTGTGCGATGGAGGCGCTGGAAAACCGAAAGTAAATTTTGGGATAATCCGGCCCGAATACATCCCTAGTCCGAAATAAAAGGGTGCATCATTATCAAGCACCTGGGTTAAACACCAAAAACCAAAACCCCTAAAGTGCGGAACCGTCTTGGAGGGTTGGCTAAGCGGACCTGCAAAATTCATAGTCTGAGGCGCCACTCCAACTCATAGCCTTGAGCATGTTGGATACTACGGTGGTGGCCAAAAGTGGCGAAAAGCTTCTAGCAGAACCCCAGCCAGCAACACCGATGCGGTGTTAACAGTCTTTGAGACTTTTGCATCAAATAACATGCAGCGAACACTCCATAACCTTGCGAAGTCTACCAAGTAGCAACAATAAATCCATGGGTGACACGGCTATCACCTTCAATGCCAGTGACGAACCTAAATTCCGAATAGCTCGAGCACCAGCCGCATTGGTCCTCAGTCCGATAGTGGACAGCTTTCGCCTTACTAAGGTACTCATGGATGGCGGCAGCGGACTAAACCTCATCTATGAGAAACCCTCGAAAAATGGAAATAGACTGGAACGCATTGGCGAAGTAGCACAACCTTGGAGGAATAATCCCTAGCGGGAAGCATGCTGCGGGAAAAATTACCTTGGATGTAGTGTTATTTCGCCCGGACAATTACAGGTCGAGGAGGTCACATTTCAAGTGGCCCCATTCAACAGCGGATATCATGCTTTATTAGGACGAGAGGCATTCACAATTTTCAAGCTATACCCCATTATGGGTACATGAAGCTTAAAATGCCGGACCTAACGGAATAATCACTCTAGCTAGTGATCGAACATAGCACTCCAGCGCTGAAAACAAGACAGCCGCACTAGCCCTCGAGGCACTATCCAAAGCCCTAGCGGCGAGGAACTCACAGCGATCGCTCCACGGTGAACAGAGGGCGATGTGATACTTGATAAAGATCCAAGTCCACCTCTTTTAAACCAGCGGATGAAATAGTCAAATTCCAAGTCCACCCAATAGACCTGCAAAAGCGGCCTCCATTGGGGCACAATTAAACCACGATGTAGGCGCACTTTTCGAGAATTTCTACAAGAAAAGCGGGACATCTTTGCAGCACCCTTGGACATGCCGGGAATCCCGTCGGTGGCGAGCACAGCCTAAATATCCTAAAAGTTCAAGCCGATCAAGCAGGCTCTTGGCGCTTCTCGAACCCAAGAGGCAGGCCATGGGAGAGGAGCTAGCCAAACTTTTGGAAGCGGATTCATCGGAGATATAAAACATCGGACTGGCTAGCAAACCTGGTGATGGTACCAAGAAGGATAAATCTGGCGCCTATGTGTTGATTTTAAAGACCTTAATAAGGCTTGCCCAAGGATCCCTTCCCTCCCTCGAATTGATCAAATTATTGGCCTTCTGGCGAGGACCACGACTCATTGTGCTTCCTCGTAGCGTACTCCGGCTACCACCAAATCAAGATGGCGGAGCAGACCAAGCTACAACAGCATTCATCACCCCATCGGCCCGTTCGCTTCAATACAATGCCCTTTGGGCTCAAAAACACCGGCGCAACATATCGGCGCATGATTGGACATGTCTGGCAAACCGGATCGACAAAGCGGTGGAAGCATATGTAGATGGCGTGGTCGTCAAAACCAAGCATGTCGAAACTCTAGTAGATGACTTGAGGCTCACATTCGACAATCTTGAAAATATGACATCAAGCTCAATCCGGAAAAATCGTCTTGGCGTTCGGCGGAAAGCTCTGGGCTTCATTGTGTCGGTAGAGGAATTGAAGCAAACCCAGCCAAGATCGAGCTCTGTCACAATTGGATATTCAAAGACCTCAAACAAATACAAAAATTGGCGGGATCGTGGCGGCTCTAAGCGCTTTATTTCCCATTTGGGAGAAAAGGCGTTACCTTTTTACCGCCTCCGCCGCACCGAACACCTTGAGTGGAGGGATGCCACCATGGCGGACTCGAAGAGATAAAAGCCATATTGGCAACCAATCCGGTCTGGCGGCGCCCAATATGGGCGAACCAATGCTATTATATATCGCGCAACACATCAAGTTGTCGGTAGCGGTGCTCGTTGTCGAGCGAAAGCGGACGGACACGGTTCCCTCTTCAAAAACGGTTTACTATGTGTCCCTTGTCCTAACTCCATACAAGTCCGTTACCCACACTATCAAAAGATAGCATCTGCGATGTTCATGGCATCCGGAAGCTGCGACACTACTTTCAAGAGTGTTCGATAACGGTAGCCTCGAAGTACCTCTTAATGACATTATAAACAACGCGGCGCGACGGGCGGATTGCTAAATGGGCCATAGAGCTCCTTCCATTCGACATAACCTACAAGCCACGACGAGCTATCAAGTCGCAGGTTTTGGCGACTTCGTGGCGAATGGACGGCGAACTCCCTAAAAATGCGGCGCATACTCAATTGGATCATGCACTTTGGCGGCTCCAAAATGTTGGCGGTGCAGGGGCTGGCGTCGTCTGGCGTCCCCAACCGAGACACAGTCAATCGTCCTTGAGATAATGTATCACGGACTCCAACAACGCGGCGAATATGAGGCCCATACGCACGCCTCCGGATGGCAGTCTCCATGGGCATTAAGCGCCTAGAGGTGCGCGAGGATTGAACCTCGCGATATCTCAAATAAGCGGAGACTTTGATGCCAAAGATCCGAAAATGGCAGCATACATAATGCGGTCCTAAAAATATTGCTTGCGGTTGAAGGGCTCGAATTTCATCATATAGCGGGATAACAACCGGGCAGCGGACATATTAGCGCGCATCGGTGCAAAAGCGTGATGCGTCCACCCAATATCTTTCTTGAGCGGCTGTTCAAGCCATCCGTACTATGGGAAGAAGTCCGGCAATAACAATCCGGACCCAACCGCCTTTGCTGACGCCGAACACTCGACACAATCGGAGGCCACGACACGAGATAACACCCTCGCCCACGAAATAATGGCGGTTATCGCCCGTGGGCGGAACCATTCCTAGCCTACCTAACTAGGCAGGAACTCCCGAAGACCAAAATGAGGCTCGCTGCATAATGCGGCGATCTAAAGCCTATAAAGTCCATGAGGAGAGCTTTATAAGAAAAGCACTAGGAGTCCTTCAAAGGTGTATCTCCGAAGAGGAAGGCGAAACCTCTGGCTGAAATTCATGCGGACTGGGTGGGCACCATGCGCAGCCGGGCCCTTGTAAGCAAGGCCTTCCGTACAGGATTTTATTGGCCGGCGGCCCGGGCAGACATCGCGGGACTTAGTCAACGATCGTCGGTTGCCACTTTTGCTAACAAAGCCACATGCCACCCACCGCCCTCAAAACTATACCCATCACTGGCCGTTCGTAGTGCAGGGGCTTGACATGGTTGGACCCCTTAAGGGAGGAACCCACAAGCAAAAATACCTATTGGTCATGGTGGATAAATTCACCAAATGGATAGAGGCCAAACCTGTTAAAGCGGCGAATCCGGACCGATGATAGACTTCATATCGGGGTAGTGCACGTTACGGTGTCCCCACGTATCATCACGATAGCGGCACCAACTTCGGCCGATGAGGTCAAAATATGGTGCAAAAACATGGGCATCAAGCTCGATTACGCCTCGATCTATCACCCTCAAACCAACGGCCAAGTCGAGCGAGCAAATGGTCTAATCATGAGTGGCATTAAACCCAGACTAGTGCGGTCCCTCAAGGAATCTAACACGCCTTTGGGTTGAGGGCTCGACTCCGTACTCACGGGGCTGCGGACCATGCGAATCGTACTACGGATTCACACCATTCTTCATGGTATGCGACATAAGCGATCTTGCCTGCGACATAATACATGACTCACCTCGCATGCGCATGTATGAAGAAAGAAGCCGAGCTCGATCGGCGGGACAGTTGGGCGCATTGGAGGAGGGCGCGGCGTGGCAAAAGCTTCGTTCCGCATTTTATCAACAGCAAGCTCGAAGATATCAAAGCGAGGAAATGCGGACCAAAGCTTATAGCGTTGGTGAACTAGTTCTCGCCTGCGGACAAGAAAAAGGACAAACTCAAGCCCAAATGGGAAGGTCCCTTCATCATCGACCAAGTCGACGGCGGAGCATACCGTCTGCAAGCGCATCGGATAACCGACTCGAGCGAACCCATGGAGCGCAGCCCGTCTCTGAAGATTCTCGCCTAAGCGCGGACTCCAAGTTTGTCTCCTTCCTCCGTCCACATTTTCTATTTTTGCTGTCTTTTATTTCTCTCCTTCCCCCTCCTTCTTCTCGAAGCCTCTAGAGGCTCGTTTGCGCCTTTTACGCACATACTTGATGTGCCTTCCGCGCTCATTATACATGGGGGCTTCTTTATGAAGCTTATTTATCTGGGCTTCATGCCCAACACATCGTTAAACTTCCGCATGTACCTTTTATTCACCATTATATGCATCGATATGACTTAAGTTTTGGCCAAGCTGGGTTGCTGGCTCTGTGCTTACCCCTCGTTCCCGATTGTTCGGCTGGGTGGTAAAGGAGCACCTCTGCGATTATTCTTGCGGGTCGGCGGATGTGTACCTCAGGGTGGGTGAAGCAGCTAAGCGTTCTTAAGGGAATATTGGTCGGTGAACTGAAAGATGATTTTAACTATTTACCCATCTGCCCCGGATGATTTTCTGCTTTAATAGCAGCTTTGACATGCACTTTAGGGCATGCATCCCAGCGAAAAGAACCTTAATGGAACTATTCTCCTGGAAGATGTTTCTTACTACCCATGTAATATAACATAACTAGTTGGGCACTTATGCGATACAACAACAATGACCCTCGCCTTGTCTCCATGCATACCCGGTTCTTATATAACCACAAAGGTATTGGACACACTCCGGACTATTGGGTCACGAGAATTGAAGCGAAAAGGTCCGCTATGACAAGCGATCTACAATCGGCTAGAAGACATTTTTCATGTCATATTTTTACATAGTCAACTCGACTCATTGTATTCCTCCTCAATGCCATCTAATAGGCTATCTAATTTACAATCTTCTTTGGGAATACTTGGCGGCCAATTCTACTTGGCGTACACTAACTTCTGAGGATCTCCATCCCCCGGGCCCCACAGGTCCGACCTCGGCCATGTGGTTTGGGTCAACAACCGTGTCAGCGTCTTTACCATGGCCTAGGCCTCCTGGCGCCTGTGGCGAGCGATATCTTCCATAGTCGGAAGCGCCGCCGTGCTCCTTGAAGCCGCTCTGCCAGCTCCCCAATGCCTTGAGGCGGGGAGATAGATAGCCACAAGGCTGGCGATGCCTTTCATCACTGCGGACTCGTTAAATGCGGTAGCGCCTTGATTCGGGAAGAAGATCACCCGAAAAATGGGCATCTCCTCCTCGGGGCGACACTGTGAGCAAACCTACATACATGTTTATGTTAGTCGCCTTCCTCGCCGAACTCTTTTAAAGTTCGCTCAAGCACTCTTGAAAATGCCGCGGCAAGCCGCCAATTCTCCTTCTGGTCGGACAAGCTGAGCACGAACATCCTTTAGTTCCTCACCTAGCTTGGTGTTGGCGTCTTGGAGTTATTTTCTCTGCCGCACCCTCGTAAGCATGCTCTGCTTGACCTTTAGCTGGCGCAAAACTGCTGCTTGTCGGATCTAGTCGGCGCCATCTGCAATATTTTTGTCGGTTACAAACCCGCCGCACTTCATAAACTATTTATCTTTTAAAGCGTACATTACCGAGGGGTCTCTGCGGCTCCCCCATGGCGGCTAGTCTTGACCTCAAGTTGGGCCTTGCACTCTTCAAGCTCTGGGACGATCGGGTATTCTTTTTGTAAGATCTGCATAACAAATGATCCTTAAATCAGTTATTCTAACTATTTTAAGTCTAAGAGACTCTTGGCATATATAAGCTGTCAAATTTCCTTACCGTATGTCCTTTACATCTTGCTCAGTAGCTCTGGCTAGACCATCTTGGGCTTGCAGTGCGCATCTCCCGAATCGAAGGCATTCAAGGCCTCTTGGGAGAAACATCGTCACTGAAGAACTGTCCGGCGGCGCTGTGATTCAAGGCGATCTCCACCTCGGAGTTGGTGGCGGACAACCTGTCGGCATCCTGCATCGGAGGGCATCCGGCTGCCGTCTCGTGCTCGCCTCGGCCTCCGGACCCGGCTTTGAAGCTGACCGTGAAGGTTCGATTGGAAACCTCTCCATACTCGATCCGTGGCGCTCTTTTTCTGAAAAGAGCACCAGCGTTAATCGCCTTCGAGGAATCAATCCTGGGAGTATGGTGACCGCCATACCGTTGCGGCGGAGTCTCGATCCGGACCGCACTTCTTTTTAGCGTGAGGGCCGCCTTGCCCTTGTTGGCCAGCCGCCCAGCTCGGCTTCTGCTCGAAGGTACCCCTGCGAAGCACCATTGGAATCTGGTGATAAAAATAAGCATGAATGGGTCATTATCGGGGCTTTGGGATCTCGGTCTCGATTACTGTGAAGGCTGGAAGTATTCCGGGGTAATCGGCCGTAATAGCAGCAAAGCATCATCGATGCTAAGTTGAAAGAACACCACGTCAATCAACTCCACCTTTATATCGGATCCTCTTGGAGGTCGGATCGAGGACCGCTCTGGATCCTCGGGTTGTGGGAGCGGGCTGTGTATCTTCTCCACCGTCCGGCGCAGTTCCTGTGCAAAAACCATGAAATGAGATATTTAACCATGGGAACTTGGATCGGACAGGTCACAAGATGTTTGCTAACCCGGCCGAGGATTATTGAAGAAAACTCCTTGATGGATTGGCGGAGAAATCCTCCTCCTCTCCTTTATACATAGCGGACAAGATCTTCACCAGTTCGGTGACCGATCCGGCCCTTCTTGGCCGTGGCGGGTGGCGTCGTCCTCCCGTTGAAGTCCCACATGGGGTGGCCCCTATATTGGGCGGCTGCACTCCCCTCATAATCTGATTGCCATGACTCAATCATGGTCAATCCGGCATGAGCCCGATAACTTTATTCGGCTCATCGGATAGAGACATCGGTCATTTTTCCTCCGGGGCTCGAGGCGCCCGGCAAGCGCTTCTTGATGGAGCATTGCTGAACTCCGGAAGGCCGATCGAACAGGATCCCGCGCGGGGCGTCCTCCATGTAAAACCATTCGAAGGCCAGTCTTGGGCGCCTTCTTTGGGGTTCCGGATAGGTATCCGGTCCCTGCGATCGCCATAGCTCGGCTCCGCCCACTTGATATATTGACCCCTCATGAGAGCGGGGTAGTAGGCAGAATATTCTCTTCCACAGCCCGAAATGAGCCTCGGCCCAAGAACAGTTCGCAAAGGGCCACGAAGCCCGCGATGTGCAAGATGGGCAGGAGTAAGATGGTGCAATTGGAGCCGTAGAACTCCAAGAGCCCCGGAGAAAGCGGATGGATTGGAAATCCGAGTCCTCTTACTAGATAAGAGATGAAGCATACCTGCTCTCCTTTAGAGGATCGGGGCGCTCTCCACTTGCTTTCTCGCCCTTGTAGGTGGCAAGTCCGGCTCGAACCGGAACCATGAAGGCGGGGAAGAAATCCCTTGGCAGGTATAACTAGCTCGCTGTCTTGAGACTGAGCATCTCTCCCAATTTCGGGCTGAGGCTGGGAGGCGCGAGGAGGAGCAGCGTCGACTATCCATGATGGAATGGGCGTTGGTCAGAAGGGCTCCGATGAAAGCTCGCAAAGGAGGGATGGTGTGACTCAGATCTAGATCCTTGCCCCTTTTATAGGCGGTGTCGGTGTCAAAACCGGCGGATCTCGGGTAGGGGGTCCCGAACTGTGCGTCTAGGCGGATGGTAACAGGAGACAAGGGACACGATGTTTTACCCAGGTTCGGGCCCTCTTGATGGAGGTAAAACCCTATGTCCTGCTTGACTAATATTGATAATGTGTGTTACAAGAGTGGATCTACCACGAGATCAAAGAGGCTAAACCCTAGAAGCTAGCCTATGGTATGATTGTTGTTCCTCCTACGGACTAAAACCCTCCGGTTTATATAGACACGGATAGGTTAGGGTTACACAGAGTCGGTTACAAAGGTAGGAGATCTACATATCCGTATCGCCAAGCTTGCCTTCCACGCCAAGGAAAGTCCCATCCGGACACGGGGCGAAGTCTTCAATCTTGTATCTTCATAGTCTTGGAGTCGGCCGATGATGATAGTTGGCTATCCGGACACCCCTAGTTCGAGAACTCCCTCGGTAGCCTGAACCAGGCTTCAATGACGAGTCCGGCGGGCATGTTGTCTTCGGCATTGCAAGCGGGTTCTTCCTCGAATAATTTATAGAAGATTGTGAACACCGAGGATAGTGTCGGCTCTGCAAAAATAAATTCCACATACCATAGTAGAGAATAATATTACACAAGATCAATCTGTTGATGTGATACGTGGCGTGACGTCGCACCACTACCAAGCCTTTACTCAAATTGTTTTTATTGTTCCACCTCAAGCGTTTAGCGGCGGTTTCCTTGCGCGTCTTGTCGAAGCAGAGATCGTGTTCCCCTTATTCCGGGATTCCCATCAATACGGACGTGGGTAACCCAACCATGCCCGTTGGCCTGCCTTCTCTATCGAAGGCGAGTCCTAATCGACCACGGGGTGGGCTCTTGGTATTCAAGCTCTTTATGATGAGACCAAGGCCCTCTTCTTCTTTACACCCTCCATCGAGTTCGCCTCGCGCCGAGTTCCAACACCCAAAGCTTGATTGAGGCGCCGGACTTTCGATGATGTCGGCTCCAACCAGCCGGCCGATGGATGTCTTCCTCCGTCACGAGAAGAAGATGTGCTAAAGCTGCGAGGCGCCCGGTATCTAACGGCGAAATCTCGCATAGGCTGCTGCTCGGGGCAGGTCATTCCCACTCTGAGCCGGCGAGCGTGGTGTTCGTGTCCCACTTCCTTGAGGGTTTAGGCTTCCCGGCGGACCCCTTTGTGCGGGGCTCATGTTTTATTATGGGCTTGATTTCCATGACTTGAATCAGAGTCCATCCTCCATATCTCGTTATTCATTGTCGTATGTGAGGCCTTCCTCCATATTACCCCCACTTTGGATTGTGGCTCAAGACCTTCAAGGTGGAGCCAAAAGGCGATCAAGGGGCAGCAAGCGGAGTCGGAGGGGCGGTCATAAGCAAATGTCTTGATGCTCCGTGGCGAGGCTCTTTTCAAGAGGAGCTTGGTTGGCAATGGGAGTGGTTTTATATCACGCTCGGGGGGCACCAAATGGTGGCGCTCCTGCCTTCCGCTCAGGTCCACTACACGGCTGGCATCATGGGTCAACAAGGGGCTCGGCGGGGGCCGTCCAGGGCGTTCCCTGCTGCAAGGCCGTGTCGAGATCTCGAAGAGGATCAATCTGGTTGCGATGGCGCGAGGTTATGGTGATCCGGCGCCTTCAGCCCCAAGCGTCGCCCCCTCCACTGTGGGAATTCAATCCGGAGGACCACGAGCTCTTCAAAATTTTATGGGCACGGCGCCCGTGGAGATGTATAAACTATTCTTGGATCACAAGAGAAGTGTCTGGACTTGACGGGGCCTTGAGGACTAAGCTGTCGCCCGAGATACTCAAGTAAGTAGTCCTGTGGCTGGACAAGCTGTTCATTCATTTATTTCATATATATATGCCCTTTAAAGGGCCGTTTCTTGAGCAGGAGTGGATAGCCAAGGCAAAGTTAATAAGGTGTCGGCTCCCTCCCGAGAGACCACGCGGATCCCATGTTGACCAAGATGTTGAAGGTCGCGCCTTTTGAAGAAAGCGAAGGGGAAGCGGGGAAGCAACCGCCTCTGCGAAGGAGGATATCAAGGAAGGAGGATTAAGAGTCCCACCTTCGAGGAGAGAAGGGACGGCGGAAGATCCGGAGGTCAAGGCCTCAAGAGGAAGGAATCTTGGCCGAGAGAGTCGGCTGGGAAGTAACCCAGCCGCATTATTTCCCCAAGGATCAGCCCTCAGCCAGCCGTAAGTAAAAAGAAGGGTCTTGTAAATAAGGAACATCCTGTATTTATTCATGAGGATAACTTGAAATTGTACCTTGTAGTTCGGACTTCAGCCCTTCTCGTGAGCTCGTCTTGAGGATCTTCTTCGGAGATGATGGAAGCCAGCGCCTCCACTGTCGCACCCTCATGTGGGGCGGACGACCGGAGGTGTCGTCGCGGAGGTTCCCAAGTCCCGGGGCGGAAGGTCCGGCGCCAAGTGGCGTCTTGATCGGAGGAGCTAAAGGATCTGCTCGGCGGCGGCTATTTCAGAGGATCACCGTGCTCTAATGGAGTGCAGTGATTGAAAAATTGCATCCATGGAGGCGGATTGCATGAAAGCCGTCGAAGCTTCTTGTGGGGTTTGAATATGCAAAAATGATGTACCTTGACAGTTATGCATATAAAATCGCCTGTATAGATAGTAGCCCTGAGACTTGGTATGTTGTCAAAATTGACAATGTGCGAGGATCAAATTCTCGATTATAACATATCGCCGCTCTGAGCAGGTGGCGGGCGTCGAAGCCAGCGGACTGCTGAATATGCCTAACTAAGCGGCAACTTGGCGAGGCGGATCACGGACATCGCTGGTCAAAAATGGTTTAATGAGTCACAAGGTATCGACCTCTATCACGGACACCTTGTAAAGGAGCTTGGCGCCCATGTCTTACTGTTTGTATGCTTAATGCAGATGGTGCCGCTGCCGTGGAGGAGATGCGGGCAGAACTTCGCCGGCGAAAGAAAGCAGAATTAGTAATGCAGCCGCTGTAAAAGCGGCGAAGACTAGAAGCTGAGCGGGCTACTCCTTGCCCGAAGCAAAGAGGAGATGGCCGATATGGCCAAAAGTTAAGAATACTACCGATCGCTCTTGCAGTTCTTGAAAAAGGCGTCAAAGCGGAACAAGAGACCTAAAGAAGGCGCGGCCAAATCAAGAATGCCCAATCGGCTTTGAGAGCTGCCAAGGAGGAGCTGAGCCGGGCGGGGTAATTGCGGTGGAAAACCGTTTACGCTACGGAGAAATATACAGATCAAAGTATGCTCGAGTTGGATGAATTGTGGAGTTGAGAGAATGCTTATCTGGACTTGGCGGGTGGCTGTGGGCAGCAGTTGAGCACTTCCGGGGCGGAAGGAGCACGAAGGAAGAGCTATATTGGTCGCAATTCCATAGTCGGGCGTCCTCTGCCGCTGACCGATCGGTTGGCGAATGGGCGAGCTGAATCGATTGTCGGATTGCCATGAAGCATGTCTTGACTCACTTGTGGCGGAAGGACCCCAGCCGAAGAGCTATTTTGGTTTAGTGCAGCAGATTTCTTGGTGCGGTGCAGCGTGTCGGCGCAATGAAGCGATCGGCGTGTATTGAGGGCGCGGATGGCTCTTGCCGTGTCAAGACATCTTTGGCAGAGATGAAGGCCAGCGGCGTTGCATCGAGTTGGACGGAGGCGAGTACTGCCGAGCACTACTTTGAAGAAGACTGCGGGCGCTCGTTTAATAGAGCGCGATGCTCGAAGGATATTATGTTTAAATGACATGTATGATTGGTGAAAACAATGTTTCAATGTAATATAAGTGCTTTTTATACTTGTGCGTTCAAGTAGTAAACTTCTCCTGTCGGCTGTTTATGTATATGTGTATATAACACGAAAGATGGCATTCCTTGGCTTCAGCCCCCACGCACATAGTCTTGGGGTGTTTACTAAAAAGCGCTTTTCACATAATCCAGCGTCTTGGTCCTGTTAAGGAGGTGATAGCGTAGCAAACCAACAACGGACTATAATGCTTTATCACTTTCACTTAGCCATAGGAGTTCGAGGTGGGGCTACTCTATAGCCCACAGGGAACACCGCACTCTCCCGAATCGAGAGTGCGTATGTGCGACGAAAACCGGTCCGCCGTTAATCGGAGGAATCCTAAACATTCTGTGAGTCATCAGTGGTTGACCCGGTCTCTCGCTATATCATGATAGTCAGTTTTGGCTTTCTCTCTTGAGGTGCTTTCGCCCGGCGAACAGGCACTGTCGCGATAGTTCTCCACAGTGCCCGTTAGCCGTGAAAGCGGGCGTAAGGCAGCAAAACACAAGGCGGGCAACCCAACATTTGACCAAAGACATGATTGAGAGCTGATGCATATAAGGCCTAACTTTCGAGGGCGCGAATACTCCCTAAGGTATTCGGTCTTTATGAAAATGGGCAGAATAATGCCCTAAGCCCTGGTGTCTAGGTATGCGCAAAAATTCTGGTGCGTCAATGCCAAAGCACCATCCTCCTCCTCGGTTATATCAAGGAACCGGGGAATGTATATCAACAAGAGCAGTGAAAAAAGGTTTACGCGAGGTCTTAATCTGAAAAGAATCCTTACAGCGGGTCCCTCTTTGCGTCTGCGCTTTGTGTCTCCGTTGTGCGCGTATCACGGGCCAGGTGTATACGTTGTTCATATGTATGCAGCCCCTCGTATGGGGTGTGCGCTAGTAAGCGCCGGACTTCGTCTAACGTGTCCGGTGTTGAATGACCGATTCAGGTTCTTTGCCTAGCGAGCCGAGATAGGCGTGGGGCTGTCAAAGCGGTCTCCGTTCTTCCGTGCTCAAGTGACACTTAATACTTCCTTTTAACGAGATGATGCGCGTGGACGGGCATTTTAAGTGTTAGAGATGCATAATGCGGTATTGCGTTAAGCGGTCAAAAGCTATGCGCCTCGGTAGTGCTTAAGACTCTTTTGCTGAATGGGCGATGGGGAGTGAGCTTTCAGCGGACGGGGTTGTCGGATGAACCGAACACAATCTCTAGTGAGTACGAGCACTGTATAAAGAAGGCTGGCGTCATTCCTTTGAAGGAAGTGCTGCTATAGCGAATTTGGGTAGAGTTCTATCCCCATTATGCGGGCGGTGTCTGGTATGGCAGGTGCCGGCGTGTGTGTTATCACATGAAGTGAGTTCACTGTTTTGACTTCTAGTGGGAAAGTATTTTGTTTTCGGAGTGCAGCTTTTGGGTTTCGTCACTTTCACTTGGTGTGTCGAGCCCTTGTGTTCGGCGTTAAGTCGGCGGACTGCTTGAAGACAACAATCTCTGTGGGTATGGTTTGCGAGGCTTCCGGAGGTACCATGTATTTGACAGTCTATCGAGAATCTTGTTTAGGTTAGATAGCTCGTCCTTTGTTATCCTTTAGGGGCGGTGTTTTGTTGTTGACCAAGAGCTTTTGAATTTGGCGTTAACCGCCCGTACTATTTGGGCCATTTCCTTATTCAGCGCTGATCTTTTCTGCGTCGTGATTTCCATTTCCATCCCTGATTTCAGATGTACTCGGGTTGTTGGTGCTGCATCTAGCCAGCCAGCTGTCTTCCCCTAGCATAGCGGGTCATGAGGCTTGTTAATGCGGCCATTGTTCTTGGCTTTTCTTGGCGAGGTGTCTGGCGAGCCATTCGTCTCGGACGTTGTGTTTGAAAGCTGCTAAGGCTTGGCGTCCGGACGATCGACTATTTGGTTCTTTTAGTAAGGAACCTGTTCGAAATTTCGGGCTGACTCTCGGGCTGTTGAGTTATGTGACTTAGATCGTCTGCGTGGGAGGGCGTGGAATCCCCTGAAATTTTTCGAAATGCATCCTCGAGCTCTTCCCAGCTTCAATGGTATTTTCGGGAGGCTCTTAAGCCAATGCCGAGCTGGCCCTTTGAGTTTAAGGGGTAAGTATTTTTATGCCGTGGAATCATCTCCTCTAGCCATGTGTATGTGGAGGATGTAATCCTCAATCCAGACTCAGTCTGTTGTTCCGTCGTATGCCTCTATGTTTACGGGTTTGAATCCGCTGGAAATTCATGATCCGGCACCTCATCGGTGAAACATAGGGGTGTCTGGCGCCCTATATTGGGTGTGCCGTGGTTTTTGAATTTTGGCGTGTTGCATTGCTTTGTGGCGTGCTTTCTTGGCTCATAGATGGACCTAAGCTGGGCCATCCTTTTGATGTGAATCCTTAGGCGGATCGCATATTGGCTTGTGTCGGCACCATTCGCGCTCTCTTTTTTGCCGTGGTCGTCCATCCGAGCAGGTGGCCTTCTTCTTTTAATTGTGGGGCTCTAAGGCCTCCTCGTCGAATCAGGCGTAGCTTTCTTTTGGGTAGCTCTTTGTTGGTGTGTCGCCCGTACTTATCTGCGGTGCTGAATACTTTGCTCCATCTAATCCTGAGTGCATCTTCCGCTGTTTTGAGCTTCCATACCTTTTTTCAGGCTACTGTGCGATGGCGGCGAGCCTTTTCTGCGGTCATTTTGCTCCAATGGTTTGTCCGTGAGATCGTCCGGACTGTTGTCTTTGCGGGACAGATTGTTTATCAAGTTGTCTTGTTGGACGATTGCTTTCGATAGCTTATTCGTTGTCCACCGGTTCGCCCTGCTCTATGGCTGGGTCTTTGTTGGCGGGACTTTGTTGGCGTTTACGTTGCCGTTTTGACTGCTTTTGAGGATTTATCGCCGTGGCGTCCCGTTGTTCCTCATCTTCATTTCCTTTAGGTGTATCTACCATGTATACATCATGGGATGAGGTTGTCCAGCATCCTATCAGTGCTGGTTCATTGTTGTCTCCTACATCGTCGTCCATACCATCGATGTCTTCGGGGTCGAAATCGAGCACGTCGTGTAAGCTTTCGGCGATTGGCTATGAAGTGGGTGGTGGGTGGGCATTGAGTTTCTTCATCGTCCGCATCCCAACCTTCCTGTTAAATGTACGGCCAGGGCCCTCCGGATAAAGAGACTTTAGTGAATTCAGGATGTCGCCCGAAGGCGAGTGCTGAAAGATGTCATGACCGTGAACTCCATGCAGGCGTAATCGGATTCGATTGGCAAGGCGTGGAGGTTGGTCCGGGAGAGTCCGGCACCCTGAGTCGAGTCTTCGCAAATGACAGGGATGGAGTTCGGCTCGATCGCGTAGAATTAAAGCCCAGCGGTGTCCAACCACTCGTCCTCGATCGTGGAATCCGGCTCGGATTAAGGGTCGGGCGGATTACGAGTGCGGCCTCGAGGCCTTTGTTTGGCTGCGAGCTAGATCATGCCCATCGAGACAGTCCGGTGGCGCTTGGCTGCGGCTCGAATCCGTCGAAGATCAAGTCTCCGTGGATATCGGCGATATAGTTTAAACTTCCAAATCTGACTTGCGGCCGGGCGTAGCTTCGATCTGCTCCGGATGGCCAGCGAATTGGCCCGTGATTGCAAAGCTGCGAACACGAAGGTCTGTCCGGGAGAAAAGTCTCACCACTGGACGCGTCGTTGTTGATGATCAAAGGAGCCATCGGGCCTGTTGGTGGCGACAGAGGAACTCTCAATGGAAGCACCAATGTCGGTGTCAAAACCGGCGGATCTCGGGTAGGGGTCCCGAGCTGTGCGTCTAGGCGGATGGTAACGGAGACAAGGGACACGATGTTTTACCCAGGTTGGGCCCTCTTGATGGAGGTAAAACCCTCGTCCTGCTTGATTAATATTGATAATGTGTGTTACAAGTGGATCTACCACGAGATCAAAGAGGCTAAACCCTAGAAGCTAGCCTATGGTATGATTGTTGTTCCTCCTACGGACTAAAACCCTCCGGTTTATAGAGACACGGATAGGTTAGGGTTACAGTCGGTTACAAGGTAGGATATCTACATATCGTATCGCCAAGCTTGCCTTCCGCCAAGGAAAGTCCCATCCGGACACGGGACGAAGTCTTCAATCTTGTATCTTCATAGTCTTGGAGTCCGGCCGATGATGATAGTTCGGCTATCCGGACACCCCCTAGTCCGGAACTCCCTCAGGCGGCTCATTTGCGCGGCTAGGGGGGTAATTGTAAAAATACCCTGGCTTTTCGCATTCATTCAAACACGTGGAAGATTGCCATTATTGGGCGTTGAAGCCAAGGAGCGCAACATTTATCAGCAGCCGGACACTATTCAACAAGTATATGGAATATGGAGAAGAACCCGCCTCGCAATGCCGAAGACAATCAACACGCCGGACTCGTCGTCATTGAAGCCTTGTTAGGGAGACTCTTGAGGAGTCGGATTAGGGGGTGTCAGGATAGCGAACTATCACCGTTGGCTGGACTCTGGACTATGAAGATACAAGATTGAAGACTTTGTCCGTGGCGGATGGGACTTTCCTTGGCGTGGAAGGCAAGCTTGGCGATCTGAGATATGTAGATCTCCTACCATTGTAACCCGACTCGTGTAACCCTAACCTATCCGGTGTCTATATAAACTGGAGGGTTTTAGTCCGTGGGACAAACAATCAATCATAGGCTAGCTTGCTGAGGTTTAGGATCTTTAGAATCTACTATATCATCAATAATAATCAAGCGGGGAGTAGGTATTACCTCCACTATTACCATCGCCTAGATACAGATTCGGGAACGAGATCCCTGATTTTGACACCGACACTCTGGAAGACAACCTGTACATTGTGCAGTTCTCCTGCTTGGGGGATCAGGAAAGAGTAACAAGGGATGGCCCGTGGCACTTCCGAGGAGATGCCATCATCCTCAAGCCGTATGATGGTTCGACAAAGCCGTCCATGGTTCAGCTTGACACTATAGAAATCTGGGTGCAGATCAATGATGTCCCACCGCTGTATGCGCATCTTGTTCCTTCTCTAGCGGCAAAGGTTGGCAAATTCATCTACGCCGAACCCCAATCGCAAGATTTCGCTGGCAATTTCCATCGAGTTTGGGTCCCGATCAATGTCAACAAGCCAATGAAGAACACAGTTTCTATGATAAGAGAGGAAGTGTCGGATCTACGAGATTAAATCACGAGAAACTTCGGGTTGGTGTGCGGTTTGTGGCATGTTGGAACACCAGTTCAAAGAGCATGGTAATGGTATACACCCTCCGTCGGTGTTGATCTTTAAAGATCTCAGGGCCTCATGGGTCATGCGGACTGGGCAAGGCTCGGGAGGGGGTCACGGAAGAAGAGGAGGACGGCGGGGAGGCCGTGGTGGCCGTGGTGCTAGCCCCCGTTCTGATCAAGATCATGGTAATGATGGGAAGGACTACTAGGGCTCTGCATCCGATGCCGTCATGGATGAAGCAGATAAGAATAGAAAGAGGGCGCAACATGTGAAGCATTGCATGAATAACAAAGCAAACAAGGCTGGTCACGGGATGATGTTAGCACTAACCCCATCCCCATGTATCCCTCGAGCCCAAGCAGCAAGCAAGATCCAAAAGAGCCAAGAAGAACACAGATGCGGCTGTCGTGGAATTGTCACGACAGATGTCCCAATGGAAGGACTTAGTTGTGGAGCCATTGCGGCGAGGTTAGCTTAAAGGGGTTAAACGGGAAAAAGGACACGAGGAGTTTATACTGGTTCGGCCCCTTGCGGTGAAGGTAAAAGCCTAATCCAGTTTGAGGTGGTATTGCTAGGGTTTCAATTACCAGGGAGCAAATACGCTTGGCCTGGCTTTCGATTTGTTGTTTCTTGCCCAAACTGCTGCCAGGTCGTCCCCTTATATACAGGTTGGCCTTGCGACTTCTGAGTCGGCCGGCTCATACCTGGCGTGTCGGCCCAATGACTTATCTTACATGCCTTACAATACAAGTCACATATACATGGCGGTTTACACTTACGGGCCTTAAACTGCCTTTGGGTTTTTGGGCCCTTTAGCAAGTCTACTTCATGAACCGCCATCTTCAACATATTCATGGGCTTTGTTTAGATGAACCATCATTGGGATAACCCGACCCCTCCTTGGCGGTTCATATCCAATAGTCATATCCCCAACATTAGGCCCCAGGTTGATTTGAACTTGTTCATGTCAATCTTCAACACTTAGAAAAATCCTTCTTCATCCTCTGTGAGATATTGTAACCTGCCATGATGTCATCTCCACGAGATTACGGTAACCCGCCCGTGGCGTCACCTCCTATTAATATTATATCGGCCCAAATCTTAATAAATCTTCTCCTTTAATGAACCTCCAAAAATCGAGGCGCTTGCGCTGTCACATATCCATTTTCTTGTCTCCTCGATTCCCGTGCATGCCACCTATCTTTCAGCCTTATAAATAGGGCCACGGGTCTTCTTTTCACTCTCCCCCTTTGCCTTCTCGTCTTCATCTTCTTCCTTGCAACGCTCCAGTGTGCCCGAGCTCCGCTGCCGTCCATATTCGTCCACTGCTTCAACTCCGGCCGCTGCATCACCCTGAACGAACCAGAATGCCGCGGCGCCCCTTTGCTGTTCATCAGCGTCGGTAAGCATTCACCTTTCCTCTTAATAGACCTGTCTTAGGGTTTCCCTGTTCGTCGGTGTTCATCATTGTTCCTCCTTCTCGTTCCTAGATTGCATAGTTTTGATCTGAAAACAACACAAATCTTGTGCGGTAGCAGTTTTAACACTTGTTTTTTAATATCAGAATATATCCTCACTGCAACAGATCTCATTTGGGCATCCCCATTTTTCTGCTGCTGCCACCTTAGGTTCAGATTTTATTTCATTTCTCTGAACTGCTGCAGATCCAATCTTATAGCTCCAATCCGTGAAACCTGTTTGTCCCAACACTTAGTAAAATTTGCTCTTTGATAGATGTTGAATACCATTGCTGTCATGGCGGCTTACGTCACGAGTTATAATTATCCATATATCATTAGGACCCATTTAAGCCGCCATTACGAATATATACTATAGCTTTTTATTTCTGACAACGAATCAATTTGAGCTGGCAAAATTATTCTTTCCTTTAGGCTTATCTCTTCACAATGCCGTAAAGATAGTCACTTCATGTATTTGGGTTCCCTCCATTGTCTTTGAGAAGACACTCAAAGACTTTGTCAAAATCGAGTACTTGCCAGCAAAGAATGTCATGCATTATCGCGCCCCTGATCCAGACGAAGAAAGTCCTCAGCCAAAGGATGAAGAAGTCATTGTTTTTACTGATCACATGAATCGGGGCTTCTCACCGTCCGGTTCTAAATTTTTCCGAGACGTTCTGCACTTCTTTCAACTCCATCCTCAAGACATCGGACCCAATTCCGTGTCAAACATCTGCAACTTTCAAGTCTTCTGCGAAGTATACCTTCAAGAGGAGCCCAGTGTCGAACTCTTTAGGGAATATTTTTATTTAAACCGCCAAAACGAGTTTACAAATGGACCCATCTTGGAACTTAGCGGAATCTCAATTCAACGAAGAAGAGATGCCATATTCCCTTATGCTTACTTGCCGAGTCACACAAAAGATTCAAACCAGACATGGTTTTATTGCAAAGATACTCTCCGGCTGATGAGAATCCACTGCCGGGTTATCATGTCCAGCATCTTAACCCGAAGCATCATCTTCCTGAAAAGCTTACCACTGATGAATGTAAAAAACTTGCCCTCACTATTGCGAAGGTCAAGGCTCTGCTGGGAAATGGTTTAACTGGTACTTACTTGGTTCGGTGTTGGGTTTCTTGGCGAATCATACCCCCGAGTCGCCGACCCGGCTTAATGTGTACTTACACGCATGGTACAAAGGATCCATTACGCCAAAGCTCCTTGCGTTTGACTGACGAGGCACAAAGACCCATACGAGCGAAGATGCGGAAGGCTGCGACAAAGTGGGTTTGAACCCTTCTGCGAACTTAACCCACCAGTTGGGGAACATAGTAATTTCAAAAATTTTCCTACGCATGCAAGATCATGGTGATGCATAGCGACGAGGGAGAGTGTTGTCCACGTACCCTCGTAGACCGAAAGCGGGCGTTAACAACGCGGTTGATGTAGTCATCGTCTTCACGATCCGACCGATCAAGTACCGAGCGTCGACACCTCCGAGTTCAGCACCGTTCAGCCCAATGGCGTCCCTCGAACTCCGATCCAGCCGAGTGTTGAGGAGAGTTTCGTCGACCTGACGGTGTGGTGGCGATGTTGATGTTCTACCGGCGCGGGGCTTCGCCTAAGCACCGCTTCTGATATTATCGAGGTGGACTACGGTGGAGGGGGGCACCGCACACAGCTAAAAGATCAAACATATCAATTGTTGTGTTTGGGGTGCCCCCTTGCCCCCGTATATAAAGGAGCAAGGGGGGTGCGGCCGGCCAAGGGGAGAAGCGCGCCGGAGGAGTCCTACTCCTACGGGGAGTAGGACTCCCCCCTTTTCCATGTTGGACTAGGAGAGAGAGGGGGAAGAGGTGGAGGGGAGAAAGGAAAGGGGGGGGGGGCGCCCCCCTCTCCTTGTCCTATTCGGACTAGGGGGGAGGGGCGCGCGGCCCTGGCCTGGCCTCCTCTCCTCTCTTCCACCAAGGACCACAAAGGCCCATTAAGTTGCCGGGGGTTCCGGTAACCTCCCGGTACTCCGGAAAAATCCCGACTTCACCCGAAACACTTCCGATGTCCAAACATAGGCTTCCAATATATCAATCTTCATGTCTCGACCATTTAGAGACTCCTTGTCATGTCCGTTATCACATCCGGGACTCTAAACAACCTTCGGTACATCAAAACACATAAACTCATAATAAAACTGTCATCGTAACGTTAAGCGTGCGGACCCTACGGGTTCGAGAACTATGTAGACATGATCGAGACACGTCTCCGTTCAATAACCAATAGCGGAACCTGGATGCTCATATTGGCTCCCACATATTCTACGAAGATCTTTATCGGTCAGACCGCATAACAACATACATAGTTCCCTTTGTCATCGGCATGTTACTTGCCCGAGATTCGATCGTCGGTATCTCAATACCTAGGTCAATCTCGTTACTGGCAAGTCTCTTTACTCGTTCCGTAATACATCATCCCGCAACTAACACATTAGTTGCAATGCTTGCAAGGCTTAAGTGATGTGCATTACCGAGAGGGCTCAGAGATACCTCTCGAACAATCGGAGTGACAAATCCTAATCTCGAAATACACCAACCCAACAAGTACCTTCGGAGACACCTGTAGAGTACCTTTATAATCACCCAGTTACGTTGTGACGTTTGGTAGCACACAAAGTGTTCCTCCGGTAAACGGGAGTTGCATAATCTCATAGTCATAGGAACATGTATAAGTCATGAAGAAAGCAATAGCAACATACTAAACGATCGTGTGCTAGGCTAACGGAATGGGTCATGTCAATCACATCATTCTCCTAATGATGTGATCCCGTTAATCAAATGACAACTCATGTCTATGGTTATGAAACATAACCATCTTTGATCAACGAGCTAGTCTAGTAGAGGCATACTAGTGACACTCTGTTTGTCTATGTATTCACACATGTATTATGTTTCCGGTTAATACAATTCTAGCATGAATAATAAACATTTATCATGATATAAGGAAATAAATAATAACTTTATTATTGCCTCTAGGGCATATTTCCTACAGTCTCCCACTTGCACTAGAGTCAATAATCTAGTTCACATCACCATGTGATTTAATACAAATAGTTCACATCACCATGTATTTAACACCCATAGTTCACATCGTCATGTGACCAACACCCAAAGGGTTTACTAGAGTCAATAATCTAGTTCACATCGCTATGTGATTAACACCCAAAGAGTGATCATGTTTTGCTTGTGAGAGAAATTTAGTCAACGGGTCTGCCAAATTCAGATCTGTATGTATTTTGCAAAATTCTATGTCTACAATGCTCTGCACGGAGCTACTCTAGCTAATTGCTCCCACTTTAAATATGTATCCAGATTGAGACTTAGAGTCATCTGGATTAGTGTCAAAACTTGCATCGACGTAACCCTTTACGATGAACCTTTTTGTCACCTCCATAATCGAGAAACATATCCTTTTTCCACAAAGGATAATTTTGACTGTTGTCCAGTGATCTACTCCTAGATCACTATTGTACTCCCTTGCCAAAATCAGTGTAGGGTATACAATAGATCTGGTACACAACATGGCATACTTTATAGAACCTATGGCTGAGGCATAGGGAATGACTTTCATTCTCTTTCTATCTTCTGCCGTGGTCGGGCTTTGAGTCTTACTCAATCTCACACCTTGTAACATAGACAAGAACTCTTTCTTTGACTATTCTATTTTGAACTACTTCAAAATCTTGTCAAGGTATGTACTCATTAAAAAAAACTTATCAAGCGTCTTGATCTATCTCCATAGATCTTGATGCTCAATCATAAGCAACTTCACGAGGTCTTTCTTTGAAAAACTCCTTTCAAACACTCCTTTATGCTTTGCAGAATAATTCTACATTATTTCGATCAACAATATGTCATTCACATATACATATCGAAATGTTGTAGTGCTCCCACTCACTTTCTTGTAAATACAGGCTTCACGCAAGTCTGTATAAAACTATATGCTTTGATCAACTTATCAAAGCGTATATTCCAACTCCGAGATGCTTGCACCAGTCCATAGATGGATCGCTGGAGCTTGCATATTTTGTTAGCACCTTTAGGATTGACAAAACCTTCTGGTTGCATCATATTCAACTCTTCTTAAATAAATCCATTAAGGAATGCAGTTTTGTTCATCCATTTGCCAGATTTCACAAAATGCGGCAATTGCTAACAT
Source organism: Aegilops longissima (assembly GCA_021605205.1). NCBI lineage: Eukaryota > Viridiplantae > Streptophyta > Magnoliopsida > Poales > Poaceae > Aegilops > Aegilops longissima. The sequence continues at coordinate 67,585 of JAHIAM010014326.1, forward strand.
GAATCGGACAGACTTAAGCATAGATACGAGTGAGAAACTCTCATCGTAGTCAACACCTTGAACTTGTGAAAACCTTTTGCGACAATTCTATCTTTGTAGATAGTAACACTACTATCAGCGTCCATCTTCCTCTTGAAGATCCATTTATTTTCTATGGCTTGCCGGTCATCGGGCAAGTCAACCAAAGTCCACACTTTGTTCTCATACATGGATCCCATCTCAGATTTCATGGCCTCAAGCCATTTCGCGGAATCTGGGCTCATCATCGCTTCCTCATAGTTCGTAGGTTCGTCATGGTCAAGTAACATGACCTCCAGAATAGGATTACCGTACCACTCTGGTGCGGATCTCACTCTGGTTGACCTACGAGGTTCGGTAGTAACTTGATCTGAAGTTACATGATCATCATCATTAGCTTCCTCACTAATTGGTGTAGTAGTCAGAGGAACAGATTTCTGCGATGAACTACTTCCCAATAAGGGAGCAGGTACAGTTACCTCATCAAGTCCTACTTTCCTCTCACTCACTTCTTTCGAGAGAAACTCCTTCTCTAGAAAGGATCCATTCTTAGCAACGAATGTGTTGCCTTCGGATCTGTGATAGAAGGTGTACCCAACTGTCTCCTTTGGGTATCCTATGAAGACACATTTCTCCGATTTGGGTTTGATCTTATCTGGATGAAACTTTTTCACATAAGCATCGCAACCCCAAACTTTAAGAAACGAAAACTTTTGGTTTCTTGCCAAACCAAAGTTCATAAGGTGTCGTCTCAACGGATTCAGATGGTGCCCTATTTAACGTGAATGTAGCTGTCTCTAATGAATAACCCAAAACGATAGTGGTAGATCGGTAAGAGACATCATAGATCGCACCATATCTAATAAAGTACGGTTATGACGTTCGGACACACCATTACACTGTGGTGTTCCAGGTGGCGTGAGTAGTGAAACTATTTCACATTGTTTTAACTGAAGGCCAAACTCATTAACTCAAATATTTTACTTCTGCGATCATATCGTAGAAACTTCTATTTTATTGTTACGATGATTCTCCACTTCACTCTGAAATTCTTTGAACTTTCAAATGTTTCAGACTTGTGTTTCATCAAGTAGATATACCCATATCTGCTCAAATCATCTGTGAAGGTCAGAAAATAACGATACCCGCCGCGAGCCTCAACACTCATTGGACCGCATACATCAGTATGTATTATTTCCAATAAGTCAGTTGCTCGCTCCATTTTTCCGGAGAACGGAGTTTTAGTCATCTTGCCCATAAGGCATAGTTCGCAAGCATCAAGTGATTCATAATCAAGTGATTCCAAAATCCCATCAGCATGGAGTTTCTTCATGCGCTTTACACCAATATGACCTAAACGGCAGTGCCACAAATAAGTTGCCCTATCATTATTAATTTTGCATCTTTTGGCTTCAATATTATGAATATGTGTATCACTACGATCGAGATCCAACAAACTATTTTCATTGGGTGTATGACCATCGAAGGTTTTATTCATGTAAACAGAACAACAATTATTCTCTGACTTTAAATGAATAACCGTATTGCAATAAACATGATCAAATCACATTCATGCTCAACGCAAGCACCAAATAACACTTATTTAGGTTCAACACTAATCTCAGAAGTATAGGGAGTGTGAGATGATGATCACATCAATCTTGGAACCACTTCCGACACACATCATCACTTCACCCTTAACTGGTCTCTGTTTATTTTGCAACTCCCGTTTCGAGTTACTGCTCTTAGCAATTGAACCAGTATCAAATACTGAGGGGTTGCTATAAACACTAGTAAAGAAAATGTATATCAAATATACTTTTGTTCACTTTGCCATCCTTCTTATCCGCCAAATACTTGGGGCAGTTCCGCTTCCAGTGACCAATCCCTTTGCAGTAGAAGCACTTAGTCTCAGGCTTAGGACCAGACTTGGGCTTCTTCACTTGAGCATTGCCGTTCTTCTTGAAGTTCCCTTTCTTACCTTTGCCCTTTACTTGAAACTAGTGGTCTTGTCAACCATCAACACTTGATGTTTTTCTTGATTTCTACCTTCGTCGATTTCAGCATCACGAAGAGCTTGGGAATCGTTTCCGTTATCCCTTGCATATCATAGTTCATCACGAAGTTCTACTAACTTTGTGATGGTGACTAGAGAATTCTGTCAATCACTATTTTATCTGGAAGATTAACTCCCACTTGATTCAAGCGATTGTAGTACCCAGACAATCTGAGCACATGCTCACTGCTTGAGCTATTCTCTTCCATCTTTTAGCAATAGAACTTGTTGGAGACTTCATATCTCTCAACTCGGGTATTTGCTTGAAATATTAACTTCAACTCCTGGAACATCTCATATGGTCCATGATGTTCAAAACGTCTTTGAATTCCCGATTCTAAGCCGTTAAGCATGGTGCACTAAACTATCAAGTAGTCATCATATTGAGCTAGCCAAACGTTCACAACGTCTGCATCTGCTCCTGCAATAGGTCTGTCACCTATCGGTGCATCAAGGACATAATTCTTCTGTGCATCAATGAGGATAAACCTCATATCACGGATCCAATCCGCATTATTGCTACTAACATCTTTCAACTTAGTTTTCTCTAGGAACACATATAAAACCTAGGGAAGTAACAACGCGAGCTATTGATCTACAACATAGATATGCTAATACTACCAAGACTAAGTTCATGATAAATTAAAGTTCAATTAATCATATTACTTAAGAACTCCCACTTAGAAAGACATCCCTCTAATCCTCTAAGTGATCACGTGATCCAAATCAACTAAAACATAAACGATCATCACGTGAAATGGAGTAGCCTTCAATGGTGAACATCACAATGTTGATCATATCTACTATATGATTCACGCTCGACCTTTCGGTCTCAGTGTTCCGAGGCCATATCTGCATATGCTAGGCTCGCCAAGTTTAACCTGAGTCTTTTGCGTGTGCAAAACTGGCTTGCACCCGTTGTAGATGGACGTAGAGCTTATCACACCCGATCATCACGTGGTGTGCAGGCACGACGAACTTTGGCAGCAGTGCATACTCGGGAGAACACTTTTATCTTGAAATTTTTGAGAGATCATCTTATAATGCTACCGTCAATCAAAGCAAGATAAGATGCATAAAAGATAAACATCACATGCAATCAATATAAGTGATATGATATGGCCATCATCATCTTGTGCTTGTGATCTCCATCTCGAGCACCTCCATGATCACCATCGTCACCGGTAGCGACACCTTGATCTCCATCGTAGCATCGTTGTCGTCTCGCCAATCTTATGCTTCTCGACTATCGCTATCTCTTAGTGATATAGTAAAGCATTACAGAAGCGATTGCATTGCATACAATAAAGCGACAACCATATGGCTCCTGCCGATTGCCGATAACTTCGGTTACAAAACATGATCATCTCATACAATAAAATATAGCATCACATCTTGACCATATCACATCACAACATGCCCTGCAAAAACAAGTTAGACGTCCTCTACTTTGTTGTTGCACGTTTTACGTGGCTGCTACGGGCTTAGCAAGAACCGTTCTTACCTACGCATCAAAAACCACAACGATAGTTTGTCAAGTTAGTGATGTTTTAACCTTCGCAAGGACCGGGCGTAGCCTCACTCGGTTCAACTAAAGTTGGAGAAACTGACACCCGCTAGCCACCTTTGTGCAAAGCACGTCGGGAGAACTGGTCTCGCGTAAGCGTACGCGTAATGTCGGTCCGGGCCGCTTCGTCCAACAATACCGCCGAACCAAAGTATGACATGCTGGTAAGCAGTATGACTTATATCGTCCACAACTCACTTGTGTTCTACTCATGCATTTGACATCTACGCATAAACCTGGCTCGGATGCCACTGTTGGGGAACATAGTAATTTCAAAAAAATTCCTAAGCACACGCAAGATCATGGTGGTGCATAGCAACGAGAGGGGAGAGTGTTGTCCACATACCCTCGTAGACTGAAAGGGGAAGCGTTAGCACAACGTGGTTGATGTAGTCGTACGTCTTCACGATCCGACCGATCAAGTACCGAACGTACGGCACCTCGGAGTTCAGCACACGTTCAGCCCGATGACGTCCCTCAAACTACGATCCAACCGAGTGTTGAGGGAGAGTTTCATCAGCACGACGACGTGGTGACGATGTTGATATTCTACCAACGCAGGGCTTCGCCTAAGCACCGCTATAGTATTATCGAGGTGGACTATGGTGGAGGGGGGCACCGCACACGGCTAAAAGATCAAACAGATCAATTGTTGTGTTTGGGGTGCCCCTTGCCCCGTATATAAAGGAGCAAGGGGGGTTTGCGGCGGCCAAGGGGAGGCGTGCGGAGGAGTCCTACTCCTACCGGGAGTAGGACTCCCACCCTTTCCATGTTGGACTAGGAGAGAGGGGAAGAGGTGGAGGAGAAAGGAAGGAGGGGCGCCCTCTCCTTGTCCTATTCGGACTAGGGGAGGGCGCGGCCCTGCTGGCCTCTCTCCTCTCTTCCACCAAGGCCCACTAAGGCCCATTAAGTTGCCGGGGGTTCCGATAACCTCCCGGTACTCCCGAAAAATCCCGATTTCACCCAGAACACTTCCGATGTCCAAACATAGGCTTCCAATATATCAATCTTCATGTCTCGACCATTTCGAGACTCCTCGTCATGTCCGTGATCACATCCGGGACTCCAAACAACCTTCGGTACATAAAACACATAAACTCATAATAAAATTGTCATCATAACGTTAAGCATGCGGACCCTATGGGTTTGAGAACTATGTAGACATGACCGAGACACGTCTCCGGTCAATAACCAATAGCGGAACCTGGATGCTCATATTGGCTCCCACATATTCTACGAAGATCTTTATCGGTCAGACCGCATAAGAACATACGTTGTTCCCTTTGTCATCGGTATGTTACTTGCCCGAGATTCGATCGTCGGTATCTCAATACCTAGTTCAATCTCGTTATCGGCAAGTCTCTTTACTCATTCCGTATACATCATCCCACAACTAACTCATTAGTTGCAATGCTTGCATGGCTTAAGTGATGTGCATTACCGAGAGGGCCCAGAGATACCTCTCCGACAATCGGAGTGACAAATCCTAATCTCGAAATACGCCAACCCAACAAGTACCTTGAGAGACACCTGTAGAGCACCTTTATAATCACCCGATTACGTTGTGATGTTTGGTAGCACACAAAGTGTTCCTCCGTAATGCAGGAGTTGCATAATCTCATAGCCATAGGAACATGTATAAGTCATGAAGAAAGCCATAGCAACATACTAAACGATCGTGTGCTAGGCTAACGGAATGGGTCATGTCATTCTTACATGGAGAATTAGAAGAGGATATTTATATGGAACAACCTGAAGGTTTTGTTATTCCTGGAAAAGAAAAGCTTGTCTGCAAGTTAAAGAAATATCTTTATGGATTGAAACAATCCCCGAGATAGTGGTACAAGAGATTTGACACCTTTATGCTCTCTGAAGGTTTCAAAAGGTCTAATTATGATAGTTGTGTTTATTTGAAAACTGTTGATAGTTCAACTGTTTTTTTGCTCCTTTATGTTGATGATATGCTTATTGCTACAAAGAGTATGTCAGAGATTAATGAACTAAAGAAGCAATTGAGTAATGAATTTGAGATGAAGGATTTGGGTGCAGCAAAGAAAATACTTGGCATGGAAATATCCAGAGATAGACCGTCACATCATTCTCCTAATGATGTGATCCCGTTAATCAAATGACAACTCATGTCTATGGTTAGGAACCATAACCATCTTTGATCAACGATCTAGTCTAGTAGAGGCATACTAGTGACACTCTGTTTGTCTATGTATTCACACATGTATTATGTTTCCGGTTAATACAATTCTAGCATGAATAATAAACATTTATCATGATATAAGGAAATAAATAATAACTTTATTATTGCCTCTAGGGCATATTTCCTTCACGTGACCGCTGATTATTATCGAGGATGACACGGGGGCCAGACAAGCAGTTGAAGAAGAGGTAACTATTATTTCCTCCGGCTCAGCACCTTTGCCAAGACAGTACCCGGAAATTAAGATTTTCACACCCCTTAGCTCATTTGGATCCTCACTTTCTTTTGAAGCAACAACAGCAGGAGAAGCGGCGACAGACTCGGAACCGTGGAGGCGAAGAATTATTGCTACCTCTTGAGCACTACGTTGGTTTTCCCTTGAAGAGGAAAGGGTGATGCAACAAAGTAGCGTAAGTATTTCCCTCAGTTTTTTAGAACCAAGGTATCAATCCAGTAGAAGGCCACACACAAGTCCCTAGTACCTACACAAACAAATAAGAACCTTGCAACCAACGCGATAAAGGGGTTGTCAATCCCTTCACGACCACTTGCAAAAGTGAGATCTGATAGAGATGATGAGATAATATTTTTGGTATTTTTATGATAAAGACTAAAAGTAAAGAAAGCAAAATAAATGGCAATAGAAATAGCTTGTTTACGGGAGATTAATATGATGGAAGATAGACCCGGGGCCATAGGTTTCACTAGTGGCTTCTCTCAAGATAACATAAGTATTACGGTGGGTTACTGTTGAGCAATTGATAGAAAAGTGCATAATTATGAGAATATCTAGGCATGATCATGTATATAGGCATCACGCCTGCATCTACTACTATTACTCCACACATCGACCGCTATCCAGCATGCATCTAGAGTATTAAGTTCATAAGAACAGAGTAACACATTAGGTAAGATGACATGATGTAGAGGGATAAACTCATGCAATATGATATAAACCCCATCTTTTTATCCTCGATGGCAACAATACAATATGTGTCGTTTCCCCCTCATCCTTTGGGATCGAGCACGCATGATTGAACCCAAAGCTAAGCACTTCTCCCATTGCAAGAAAGATCAATCTAGTAGGCCAAACCAAACTGATAATCCGAAGAGACTTCCAAAGATAACCAATCATACATAAAAGAATTCAGACAAGAATCAAATATTGTTCACAGATAATCTTGATCATAAACCCACAATTCATCAGATCTTGACAAACACACTTCAAAAAGAGTTACATCGAATAGATCTCCAAGAAGATCGAGAACTTTGTATTGAGATCCAAAGAGAGAGAAGAAGCCACCTAGCTAATAACTATGGACCCGAAGGTCTGTGGTAAACTACTCACACATCATCGGAGAGGCTATGGTGTTGATGTAGAAGCCCTCCGTGGTCGATGCCCCCTCCGGCAGAGCGTCGGAAAAGGCCCCAAGATGGGATCTCAGGGGTACAGAAGGTTGCGGCGGTGGAATTAGGTTTTTGTGGTGCTCCTCGATGGTTCCGGGATCACGTTTGTTCCAAAAATCACGCTCCTGAAGGTTTCATTCCGTTTGGACTCCGTTTGATATTCCTTTTCTGCGAAACACTGTAATAGGCAAAAAAACAACAATTTGCACTGGGCCTTGGGTTAATAAGTTAGTCTCAAAAATAATATAGAAGTGTATAAATAAGCCCATTAAACATCCAAAACATAATATATAATAGCATGGAGCAATAAAAAATTATAGATACGTTGGAGACATATCAAGTGTCGGGGAAGCTGATCGTGGCCCACGAACACCTATGGGACCGGGTCCCTTGTGGTTCGGAGGGCGGAGATTACTGAAACGAATCGAAGCAATGCCGCGAGCAGATTTACCCAACCGGAACTCTCCGGAGAGATAATACTCCTCTGCTGCTTGGTGGATTATATTGTGTTCTTGCTAAGGAGCAATGGGAGCTACAAAACCTAACTGAGTGTCTCTAGTCTGTATGTGGCAAATGAACTGAACGGGCCGAACCCTTTCTATGTTGCACTTGGGCCTCCTTTTATAGGAACAAGGGGTCACCACAAGTGGCAAGTAGACAAGGTAAAATAGTAAAAACAGAGGTTGGTACACGCTTTATACGAGTGTCTGATGATCTATACCTAACTCGAAGCTGACAAGGGACAAGAGCCATAAATGTCCGTCCTGTCGCTTGAATAGTGCAGCGAGGGACCGTCAAGTCGCCTCCGTTTGCCACGATGGTAGCTTGTCGGCGCCGCTTATCGCCGCTCCCGCTGGCTGCTCAGCTCATTGACACGCGTGCAGGAAAGCCCCATGGCGACACGTTGGCGGATGAGCTGGGCGAAGATGAAGAGAGGTTACTGCGCGGCAAGTGCCTTGCAGCGGCAAGGTCCTGTCGCTCGGGGAGCTTATCGCCGCCAAGCCTTCCGGCAAGCTCCTCTTGCCGGGTCTTGTTTCTTCGTGCCTTGGTGGCCTTCCGACAAGCTCCTCTTGCGGGGCCTTGATTATTTGTTCTTGAATGGCTCCAAAGGAGCCGAGAAACTTAGCGGTCACCGAGCCAGCCTTGCCATGGGTGCTGCTGTTGTCCGTGCCGCGAGTTCGAGTACTAGGTGCCCTACTCTAAATACACCAGCAGGAGCCCAGAACTGGGCCACCGGCGTAAGCTCTGTTGGGCGAGCCCCAAAGCGATTACGAACGCAGCGGCACAGATCACGCAGATTATTCGCCGGACCCACCACGTCCCCCACGAATGGCACGTTCGGGACGTGGCGTCGTTAGAGAGATCGTGGGGGCTTTCTTTAATGGGAAAACCGGGCGCCCGTCCCTCTCCCCTTATAAGCGAGGGAACAGGCAGGGCGCCCACTGCCCATTCTTGTCACATCGAAACCACCGCCGCTCCCCCTTCTTCTCGAGCCCAAAGAGGCGACACTCTGCCCCCCATTGCCACCGGTGCCACCATGCCGTCGACCTCCTCTATCACCTCCCCTCATGGATCCAAAGCCGACAAGGGAAAGGCGTGAAATCGGCCGGCGCGGCTGCTCATGGCTTGCGGAAGGCGGGCCCTCTTGATCCCTGCTTGACAAGAAGGAGCTGCGGGGCTGTATTACCTTTACAGTCGGCGGAGACACAGGCACACCAGCACGAGGTCATCTCCGCTGCCACATCCGAGAAGGTTTCCATCGGGTACCCTTTCTTCGCGCTTTTCTTGTTGGGGAACGTAGCAGAAATTCAAAATTTTCCTACGTGTCACCAAGATCTATCTATGGAGAAACTAGCAATGAGGGAAGGAGAGTGCATCTACATACCCTTGTAGATCGCTAAGCGGAAGCGTTAGAGTGAACGGGGTTGAAGGAGTCATACTCGTCGTGATTCAAATCACCGATGATCCTAGCGCCGAACGGACGGCACCTCCGCGCTCAACACACATTACAGCCCGGTGGCGTCTCCGCCTTGATCCAGCAAGAGAGAGGGAGAGGTTGAGGAAGACTCCATCCAGCAGCAGCACAGCAGGCGTGGTGGTGGTGGAGGGCGTGGCAATCCAGGAGGCCGCCAAGCACCAAGGGAGAGGAGGAGGAGGAAGAAGAGGCGAGGCTGCACCAGCGAGAGATAGAATCGCATGTTATGGGCAGCCCTAGGCCTCATATATATGGGGAAGGGAGGAGGTGCCCCTCTGGGGTTCCCACCCCTGGAGGCGTCAGCCATAGATGGGATCAGGGAGGCGGCCAGAGGGAGGGAGAGGGGCGCCCACTAGATGGGCCTTAGGGCCCATCTGCCCTAAGGTTTGCCCTCACTCTCCCTTGCTCCTTGGGCCTCTTGTGGGCGCACCAGCCCCTTGGGGCTGGTTCCCTCCACACTTGGCCCATCCTTACAGGGTTGGTGGCCCCACTTGGTGGACCCGGGACCCTCCGGTGGTCCAGTGCGTCTGGAAAAACCAGAAACTTTTCGGTGACCAAAACAGGACTTCCATATATAAATCTTTACCTCCGGACCATTTCAGAACTCCTCGTGAGGTCAGGGATCTCATCCGGGACTCCGAACAACATTGGTAACCACATACAAACTTCCTTTATAACCCTAAGCGTCCTTGAACCTTAAGTGTGTAGACCCTACGGGTTCGGGAACCATCTTGAGACATGGCCAAGGCGTTCTCCGGTCAATAACCAGCAGCTGGATCTGGATACCCATGTTGGCTCCACATATTCCACGATGATCTCATCGGATGAACCACG
>JAHIAM010014328.1:0-13918 GCA_021605205.1 Aegilops longissima
CATAATGGCACCAAGAATGGGAGCAGGGAATGGAGGAAGCAATGGACAGAATCGCACCAACCCGTCTACACCATCCAAGGTGAACTGAGTCACATTACTTGCTTTAAGTGCGCTAACTGGGCACTATGCAAATGGTATCCGAGAAGGCGAATGGAAATGGCAATGGAAGCTGGAAAGAAGCCCAACCCTTTCAGCGGGGACGGTGAACCACATTGATGTGGAGGAGGTTGAAGATCAGCCCGATCGATGTCGGTAAGTTTTTGGTTAAGTCATTTACTGCGGTTGTTCTTTTCGATACTTGTAGCGCCCTCGATTCAATCGTACACTAATCATGCCGCAAATGTATACGATCAAGATCAGACTCAGGAAGATATCACAACACAACCCTACAATAAAATAAGTCATACAAGCATCATAATACAAGCCGGGGGCCTCGAGGGCTCGAATACAAGTGCTCGATCATAGGCGAGTCGTGGAAGCAACAATATCTGATACTGAGACATAAGTTAAACAAGGTGCCATAAGATGGCTAGCACAAACTGGGATCTGATCGAAGAGGAGCAGGCCTCTGCACAGGATCCTCCTAGGTCACTCACATGTCGTCGTCGTGAGCTGCTGCGTAGTAGTAAGGCGCCTCCGGTAGTAGTCGTCATAGGCGGTGGCGTCGGCTCCCTGGGCTCCATCGTCGATTGCAGCAATCGAGTAGAGGTAGGGAAAAGGGAACAAGGCAACCGTGAGTACTCATCAAAGTACTACATAAGCAAGGAAGCTACACTACATATGCATGGATATATGTGTAAAGGCCATATCGATTGGACTGAGCTGCAGAATGCCGAGAATATGAGGGGATAGCTAGTCTTAACGAAGACTAAACCACGGACACCGGTCTTACAGACAGAAGAGGACAACGGAAGTCCTCCAAATAACATCATATAGCAATAATCCTACCCGGCAATCCCTGCTCATATCCACGAGCGAGGCGACCACGGTTATCGGCACTTGGAAGGTGTGTTTTATCAAGTATCGGTTCTAGTTGTCATAAGCTCAAGGTACAACTCCAAGTCGTCCACATTACCGAAGATCACGGCTATCGAATAGATTAACTTCCTGCAGGGTGCACCATCTTACCCATGCCTTGATCATTTGGCGGACACACTTTAGGGGTCATGCCCGGCAGCGTAAGATCAACACGTCGCAGCCCACCTAAACTGTGAGAGAGGCCAACACGCGGTCTAAACCTAAGCAGCAGTGCAGGGCCCCTCGCCACGAGCACACACTGCGCGTTCGTCTGTGACGGAAGCAGACCTAGCCCATCAGGCGTTCCAGTCCAATCGTGGCAGCCTCCGTCGCTGACGTCTGAAATACCTTGGCTGATACCACAGCGCAGGGATACCCATAACTTCTCCAGCGTAGATGGTTAGTGCGTATAAGCTTCGTAGCAAGCCAGGATCAAATACCAAGACCTCGTTAAGCATGTTAAGTAACATGAGCATAAGCAGAGCCAGCCCACCTCTCTCCTAAGCGGTCTCAACCTGCCGGCTCCGCATACAAAGTAACGATCGGGGCCGTCGGGAACCCAGGCCCACCTCTCTGAGGATGGAGCCACCCGTCCTTTCAGCCCCCATCTCGAGCAGTACCACATGTAATGTATAGTGTAAGGCATATAGTATATACCGTGATCAACTCCGAGTGATCACGGCCCGATAAAATATAGCGGCGAGGCGGACAAGTATGAAGGGCCACGGATGAATCGCTAGCATCCTATACTAAGCATATAGGATTGCGGTGGTAACAACGAAGTTACAAGGACGGGCTATACAGCAGTATAGGAGTATCACGAAAGCGGTAACATGCTATGCTACTCTAATGCAAGCGGTGTAGATAAGAGTAAGCGATATCTGGTGATCAAGGGGGGCTTGCTGGTTGCTCTGGCAAGAGAGAGTCGTCGACACGTGGTCGATCGACGAGAATCCGGCGGCGGTCTCGGGGTCTCTAGGAAAAAGTAACGGAGGAACATAATAAATATGAGCAATCAAAGCATAACAAAGCGTAACAAGACAATACGCGGTGCTCGGTGTGCCCTAACAGCGGTATGAGGTGATCTTTGGTTAAGAAACATCAGGAAGTTATCCGGTTCGGACGTCTGTCGACGGATGAACGGAGAGGAAAGTTTGCAGATTCGATAGGTTAGAGGCGTGTGGTGGATGAGCGGACTGCGTATCCGGATTAAATCTCGTCGTTACGAGCAACTTTCATGTTGAAATTATTTTAATCGGATTACGGTTAAAGATATGATTTATAAAAGATTTTATTAATTTACGGAATTTTAATTAATTATTTAATTAATTTGAAATGGCATTTATGACATCGGCATGATGTCATCTTGGCGTCATCATCAACAGGGTTGGTGAGTCAACCCGACATGTGGGACGAGGGGGACCCACTGTCATCCCTAATTAAGTTAATTAGGATTAGGTTAAATTAACTATGGTTTAATTAAACTAATTAGCTAATTGAATTAATTAACCCGAATTAAGTTAACTTAAGTAATTACTTAATTAATTAATTATTAATTAATTTATTTATTTATCTAATTATTATAATTTTATTTTTATTTTATTTTTTTAATTTTATTTTTTTTTAAAAACGTTGTGGGCGGGGCCCTTTGGTGAGGCCGGGGGTTCTTGAGCGTCGGTAGCAGATTCTGGCGCAACCCGGTTAGCCCGGCCCAGTCAGTGCGGCCAAGGCGCCAGGCGTGGCAACGGGGAGGCGAGGCGGCGCTTGGCAGCGACAACCTGTGGCGGCGAGCCATGGCGGCGCCAAGCTGAGGAGAAGATAGCCTCGGCGTGAGCGTCGCAGGGAAGAAGGAAGGAGGGCCTCACGAAGGCGAGGTCGAGGCAGCGGGCTCGGGGTGGGGAGGTCGTCGGGGGCAGCAAGGCGAGAAGCGAGGAGAAGCCGGCAGCGGACGAAGCGATAGTGGCGGCAATGAGGTCGGCCCGATCCGACCTGGTCGGAGAAGAGGCAGCGGCGGGCGGCGTGGCGGCTCCGGTGGCGGAAGGCCAGCGAGGCGCGAGTGATGGCGGCTGTGGGGAAAGCGCGCCGCGAGAGCAGCGTCGAGGCACCCAGTCCCGGCCTTGGCGTCGGATGATGTCCGTGGTGGTGGCGTCAAGGCGAAGCCTGACGGCAGCAGTAGGGAAGCGTCTGAGGGCAGTGAGGCGGCGAGGTGAAAGGCGAGTGCCCCCTCGATCCAGTCGGGAGGCGAGAGGAGGTGGGGCGAGAGGAGGTGGGGTGGGATCGATCCCGTCGGGATCGTGAGTGAGGAGCGGGTGGGGAGCTAGGGTTTGGGGTGGGGGCGAGGGGGTTATGGAGGCCGTTTGGGCACAGTGGTGGCCGGTCTTGGCGGCCAGTGGGCCGTTCGACCCCTTGAGAGGGGGTTGTTCCTCTTATTTTATTTTTCTTCTTGTTTTCCTTTTATTTATTTTACCTTTTTACTTTTCTATTTTATTTTAGTCTTAGCAATTTACTAAAGTGGCACCTAATAGAATTTACAATTTATGCCTTTATACATTAGTTATTACTTATAACAAATCAGTCTTGAAAATGTTTATTAATTTTAAAGCACTTATATGGTTGCATTACTCTGTTTTATTCATTTTAGAGTAATTAAACATTTTATAAAGTGTGGTTCCACCACCATAATTACTTATGAATTATTTGGAACCACCCGAACACTTTAGTTTTAATATCTGAAAACTTTTATTGTTTGACTTTGTTTGAATTTGAATTTTGAATCAGTTTGAACTAGCGAGATTTGTCAGCGATGGCCAGGGTGGCGGGGCATCATTAGTGCGGATTCTGTAGCTTAATTACAGGCGTCACAATTCTCCTCCACTACAGAAATCTCGTCCGAGATTTAAGAGAAACAAGGGGAAAGAGTGCAGTTACGATAATCTAACGGATCTTCTCGAAGAAGTTAATCCCCTTCGTTGATGTCTTCAATCCTTTATTCGATGCATCATGATAAGCTGGTCATCATTTCTTGAGAACTCCATCGTGCTTACGAGCGATAAGAGGCAGCTCACTCGACACAATGCTTTTAAGGGAAACCATACGGGGCTAACCCATGAAGTAGTATAAGATTATCTCTCGAGTTGAACATAAGAAATACCTCGAGAGTAAGAATCTGAAGGTACCATAATAGGCTCCAAGCGGATAGATAGTTGCTCGAAGCACTGAACGAGTGAGAAGGGGTTCGATGGCGAGATTAAGTATCGCGTCGATACTAGGATTGATCAACAGGCAAGTGGCCCATGAATTACATACAAGAAGAGCAGCGTGGGGAATAACCCGGCCTGGAGGGTGTCTGAAGAGTCGGTTTCGATCTGTGCAATACATGGAGTTATGGGCCCACCATGTGGTTAAAAATAGGAAGGTCGGGGACATCTTGCGATCATGTAAGCAAGGCATGTCAGGAGAGTCGAGGGTCATGTCGGCAACAACATAGGTACCAAGGCGGGAGACGAAGAACCATTTTCCTGCTTTCGTTGAGCGAGGCGGACCAATAGAGCAAGGTTCTCGTCCGTCGGTGGAATTACGAATGTCATCAACAATAGTAATAGGTTTTAATTACTGAGTGGTAGCAGGTGCTTACCTAGCGAGGATGATCCTGCTTAGATTATATAGAGTCACAAGAAAGGTTCAAATATCCATGGAAAGTAAAATATGATTATCATATTAAGCGGAACAATGGACAGGAAAATGTGTTTAAACACATATTTCAGGGATATATCCTTACCAAGGATAAGCAGAGCAAGATATCCACGATAGTATATAATGTAGAAAACCCTTTAGGTAAGGGGAGAGAAATTTCATGACATTACCCATACAACGGTGTTCGGATAATTGAGCAAGAAACATTTAGCATTGGGCTTCGAATGTTCTTGTTGAAAAATCAACGTATCACAGACATGCTACGAGATAGCATTGACATGGCCTTCAGGTGAAGATCAGACTTTGGGATCACGAAGGATCCATCTGGAATGACTTGTAGAATCAGTATTACAATTCCCTCATGGATGAATGGATAACCCTGCTGAAAAGGAATCTATAATGATAGGTCCTCCAACCGGGGGGGGGGGGTGCTAGGCATGACATCATGCTACCGGTTCATCAGGACCAATAACATAAACCTTGGAAAGTTGTCCCAACCATCATAAGCGGCCGAGTTTCAAATCCGATTGGTGTCGGGATACCTCGGACTTAGGATACACGAGAAGACCAGGTGCAGCGCAAATTGGCGAGATGACATTGTAAGATTCTGGGAAAATGAACTATGGAGTGATTTCGTTATCAAAAGTCCATCATTAACCCAAGGAGAGGATAAGGAGGTTTCTAGTGAACTCAACGGTAATTCATCGAGATTCCCAAAAGATGGATTTCCACAATTAAGGGAACAAGGAGATAACATTTGTCAGCTCAAATGATATAAGGAAGTATGCTCGAGGAAAACATACACAATTAGCGTTGGTTGAAAGGTGCGCCCGAAATATGGGTTGGGTTGCACGACCAATGTCAGAAGGGTGATTCAATAATCAACAACCTAAGAATGAACTTTCGATCGTTAACTTCAAAGCAATAGGGTTGCTAGAAGTCCAGAACTCAAACAACATGATTACTTGTTGGTACACCGGTTGGAAGCAACAGGGACCAAGAAAGAATAGTGATGGTGAGAAGCATCTCAATACCAAGAATTTCTTAGGAGGTGGAGCAGTCCTCACAACATCCTTGATATCAGCAGATGGTAATACTCAAGGTAAAGAAGAACAAATCTTTGGATAGCAAGGAACCTAGGTATAACACCAAACATGAACAAGCTCGTGTTGGTGGGAAGGCAATAAAGTGGTCGACAATAATACAATTCATCGAGGGCAAGGATGGTATTTCTCATCATAAATTCAATTGATATCTGGATGAGCTCGAGAATGCTGTTGATCCACGACACCTTTATCGAGAGTTCATGAAGATGTAATCGATCGGCGACATCAAGTCAAGTAATGATGAAGTGAGCAGTTATTGGAACCAAAGTGCGACACAAACTTCGAAACCAAGCTTTTGTTCAAGGCGAAATGATATGGCGATGAGGATCGGCGTAAGGTTAGTTCATCGTCGAAAATTGTGCTTTCCGGGAAGAAGGACCGGGTAGCGATTAAAATCATCACGACAATGATATAGCCAAATAGGCTAGGAATGGCGTGATGAATTAAAACTCATACTTGTAGAAGCTTCTTGAAGAGTTGTTGAACCGTAGAGCGGACTCGGTTCGATTATCGGTGTCTTTGAGTGTTTAATAACTTCGAGCCCGTGAAGAATTGGAATCGATGGGAAGGTAGCACTTGATGAAGAACTCATAAGAGGTTATGCGGTCCATGATAACCTCGAGATACCGAAGGTAATACTCGATGACATATCAAAGTAGAGGTTGGGCGGGGTTATTGCTCTCTGAGAAGACAAGTGCTAAAACTTGCACGAAATGGTATTTAAAAGAGAACATGGTGGAACCACGATTGCAAAGGCGAGATCAAATGATATAAGATGAACTTATACCAAAGGAATAATTAATTTAAGAGAAGCTTCAATGATAAGATCTACATCGTGTCCATGGGCATGAACACAAGTTCAAAATTCGACTCCCACTTTTCAATGCATACCCTTTCATTCACTTCTCGTTTTCGATGAAGTTATAGCGTTGAAATTTTATCGGCAAATACCGAGAAGAGTATGACTCGTGAAAACTTTCGAGTTCACACATATTAAGGAGGGCATAGGTTCAACCCACCAAGGCATCTTAGGGCGTATACCATCAACTCGAGGTAAATAACTCAAGCTCGGAGGTAGAGCGGGGTTGACAAAGCAGAGGATACAATTTACCAAAGGCAATATGTATCGGGAAGGTCTCACAAAGTTATTGAATATGAAGGATCTTGACGGATAAAATCCAACAATGGACACGATGGCCCACAAGGGTTACGTGAGCATCGGTACTCAACTAGAGGAAGCAGATTATAGAAACAATGACTAACTCAATTGTCAAATGCAAAGGAATTATGATTCCCAACTCAAGGGATCGAGAAGCAATGCTACGATTAGGGAGGGATAAGTTGAATAGCCTTGAGGGTACAATCAGCGGCAATTGGATTGGTCGAGAACCAATTCGATTAAAGAATGGCAGAATCAGCGGAAAGGTAACTTATAAGAATCAAAGATGATTGTGGATATTCATAAACATATTGAGTCAACAGACCCAAAATGATAATGACAAGGAATGTCATATGACTCACGAGACTTATGGGATTAACCATAATGCAAACAAGCAAAATTTCAAGAGCCAAAGGCTCCAGTTCTCGGAAGATCGAATAGTATTTTGAAGAATTTTGTGTATCACATGAACAACGAGGGATTAGCGGATTCTCGACAAGTCGAGGTTTATTTGTAGGGGGTATTCATGTGGCAAAGACTGCTAGGCAGTAGGCACAAAGTATTCTCGGGTCAATAGAAAACTTGGGGTATCTTGTAATAACAAGATCTACGGGGAATGATCGTATGAATGGCAAGGGTAAGTAGTTAACCATACGGATTTATCGGTGGTCGGGAATAGCAAAAGTGATGAGCACAAAGTCTCGAGAAGAACATCGGAGAGTATCTTGGAATCTTACGATTAGCGACCAATCTTCGAAGTGAGGGCTCTCGGGAGAAAGTACTTGCGAGAACCTAAAGTTAGTTTTGTTTTAGCAAAATCGTTTAACCCGAATAGAAGAGTCGAGAATCGGAGTAAAGATCGAGGAGTAAAAGATCCTAATACCGCCCGATGGCGGCGTGGGCCGTAAGGCACACAGCCAAGTTAGTAAAAGTTTTGTAATGTCTAGACTGGACTTGACCAAGGAGTGTGGAAGGGATTCTCTAGGGCGATGGCTCGATACCAACTTGGGCGCCCTCGATTCAATCATACACTAATCATGCGCAAATGTATGCGATCAAGATCAAGGACTCACGGGAAGATATCACAACACAACCCTACAATAAAATAAGTCATACAAGCATCATAATACAAGCGAGGGGCCTCGAGGGCTCGAATACAAGTGCTTTCGATCATAGGCGAGTCAGCAGAAGCAACAATATCTGAAATGGAGGACATAAGTTAAACAAGGTGCCATAAGATGGCTAGCACAAAGCTGAGATCTGATCGAAAAGAGGCAGGCCTCTGCAGGGATCCTCCTAGGTCACTCTGGTAAATCGTCGTTGGTGCTGCGTAGTAGTAAGGCGCCTCAGTAGTAGTCGTCTCATAAGCGGTGGCGTCAGGCTCCTGGGCTCCATCGTGCGATTGCACAATCGAGTAGAGGTAGGGAAAAGGGAACAAGGCAAGTGAGTACTCATCCAAAGTACTACGCAAGCAGGAACTACACTACATATGCATGGATATATGTGTAAAGGCCATATCGGTGTGGTGATTGCAGAATGCCGAATATATGAGGGGATAGCTAGTCTTAACGAAGACTAAACAACGGACACGGTCTTACAGCAGACGAAGAGAGGACAACGGAAGTCCTCCAAATAACATCATATAGCAATAATCCTACCGGCAATCCCCTGCTCATATCCACTGGCGAGGCGACCACGGTTATATCGGCACTTGGAAGGTGTGTTTATCAAGTATCCGGTTCTAGTTGTCATAAGCTCAAGGTACAACTTCGAAGTAGTCCTGTTACCGAAGATCACGGCTATCCGAATAGATTAACTTCCCTGCGGTGCACCATCTTACCCGCGCTTGATCCCATTTGGCGGACACACTTTCGGGGTCATGCCGTGGCGTAAAATCAACCGTCGCAGCCCACCTAAACTGTGAGAGGCCAACCACGCAGGTCTAAACCTAAGCGTCGCGTAGTGCAGGCCCATCGCCTGAGCACACACTGCGTTCGCGTCTGTGGCGGGAAGCAGACCTAGCCATCGATTCGGTTCGGTCAATCCGGCAGCTTGGCAGCTCGTCATTGACGTCTAAAGTGCCGGCGATACCACGGCGGCGGGATACCCATAACTACTCCAGCGTAGATGGTTAGTGCGTATAAGCTCGTGGCCGACCGGATCAAATACCAAGACCTCGTTAAGCGTGTTAAGTAACGCAGACGCCCGAACAGAGGCAGGCCCACCTCTCTCTCTAAGCGGTCTCAACCTGCCTGGCCGCTCCATACAAAGTAACGATCGGGGCCGTCGGGAACCAGGCCCACCTCTCTTGGGATGGAGCCACCCGTCCTTTCAGCCCCCATCTCCGAGCAGTACCACATGTAATGTATAGTGTAAGGCATATAGTATATACGTGATCAACTCCCGGGTGATCACGGCCCGATAATATAATACGCAATGACGGACAAGTATGAAGGGCCACGAGATGAATGTACTAGCATCCTATACTAAGCATATAGGATTGCGGGTAAAAGTAACAACTGAAGTTACAAGGACGGGCTATACAGCAGATATAGGAGTATGAAAGCGGTAACATGCTATGCTACTCTAATGCAGCGGTGTAGATAAGTAAGCGATATCACGGTGATCAAGGGGGCTTGCACAGTTGCTCACGGCAAAGAGAGGGGTCGTCGACACCGTGATCGATCCAGAGAATCTGGCAGCGGTCTCGGGGTCTCTGGAAAAAATAGCGGAGGGAACATAATAAAAATAACGGAGCAATCAAAGCATAACAAAAGCGTAACAAGACAATACAGCGGTGCTCGGTGTGTGCCCTAGCAGCGGTATGAGGTAATCTTGGTTAAGAAACATCAGGAAGTTATCCGGTTAGGACGTCTGTCGAGACGGATGAACGGAGAGGAAAGTTTGCAGAGTTCGATAGGTTAGAGGCGTGTGGTGGACGAGAGCGAATTGCGTATCGGATTCGTCTAAATCGTTACGAGCAACTTTCATGTTGAAATTATTTTAATCCGGATTACGGTTAAAAGATATGATTTATAAAAGATTATATTAATTTACGGAATTTTAATTAATTATTTAATTAATTTGAAATGGCATTTATGACATCGAGCATGATGTCATCTTGGCGTCATCGACCAACAGGGTTGGTGAGTCAACCGACATGTGGGACCGGGGGGACCCACATCATCCCTAATTAAGTTAATTGGGATTAGGTTAAATTAACTATGGTTTAATTAAACTAATTAGCTAATTGAATTAATTAACCGAATTAAGTTAACTTAAGTAATTGCTTAATTAATTAATTATTAATTAATTAATTTATTTATCTAATTATTATAATTTTATTTTTATTTTATTTTTATTTTTTTTTAAGCGTTGTGGCGGGGCCCTTTGGTGAGGCCGAGGGGTTCTTGAGCGTCTGGGCGCGATTCTGGCGCGTAACCAGTTGGCCCGGCCTTGCGTGCAGTGCGGACAAAGCGCCCGGCGTAGCCCACGAGGCAGAGGAAGCAGCGCGGCCTGTGACAACCTGCCGGCGAGCCATGGCAGCGCCAATGAGCCGAGAGAAGCGAACTCGGCGTAGGCCGTCTTGGGAAGAAGGAAGAGGGCCTCACGAGGAGGCGAGGTCGAGGGCGGCGGGCTCGGGGTGGGAGGTCGTCGGGGACAGCAGGCGCGGCGAAGGAAGCCGGCCAGCGGCGAAGAAGGCGATGAGTGGCGGCAATGAGGTGGCCCGATCCGACCTGGTCGAGGAGAGAGGCAGCGGCCGAGCAGCGTAAGCGGCTCCGGTGGCGGGAGGCAGCGAAAAGCCTTGGCGAGTGATGAGCGGCGGTGGGGAAAAGCGCGCCCGTGAGGGCAGCGTCGGGCGGGCACCGGGTCCAAGCGTGGCGTGGGCAGTGATGTCCGTGGTGGTGGCGTCGAGCAGCGGGGGGGCACGGCCGCCAGAGGCGTGGGGAGCGGCGAGGCGGGGGCAGCGAGGTGAAGGCGAGTGCCCCTCGATCAGATCGGGAGGCGAGAGAGGAGTGGGGCGAGAGGGTGGGGTGGGCGATCGATCCGTCGGGATCGGCCAGTGGGGAGAGCAGGTGGGGAGCTAGGGTTTGGGGTGGGGGCGAGGGGTTATGGAGGCCATTGGGCACAGTGGGCTGACGGTCTGGGCAAGCTGAGCCGTTCGGCCCAATGAGAGAGGGGTTGTTCCTCTTATTTTATTTTTCTTCTTGTTTTCCCTTTTATTTATTTTACCTTTTTACTTTTCTATTTTATTTTAGTCTTAGCAATTTACTAAAGTGGCACCTAATAGAATTTACAATTTATACCCTTGCCACATTAGTTTATTACTTATAACAAATCAGTCTTGAAAATGTTTATTAATTTTAAAGCACTTATATGGTTGCATTACTCTGTTTTATTCATTTTAGAGTAATTAAACATTTTATAAAGTGTGGTTCCACCACCATAATTACTTATGAATTATTTGGAACCACGAACACTTTAGTTTTAATATCTGAAAACTTTTATTGTTTGACTTTGTTTGAATTTGAATTTTGAATCGGATTTGAACTACTTGAGATTTGTCAACGATGGCCGAGGGTGACGGGGCATCATTAGTGCGGATTCTTGTGGCTTAATTACCGGCGTCACAATCTTTGGTGCATCGCATTCATACATATCAAGGGATTTGTGGATAAGTACAAGTTACCAACCCAAGCCCTTAGGTCACCCATGCTAGTAACCTCACGGAAAGTACATGGCTAGTAAATGGTGTGATCATTGCCACTAAGGTTGGACACTATGTTTTCCCCTCGGACCTAATAGTTACGGAATCCCAAGGATTGGATGTGATATTAGGTATGGATTGGTTATCAAAGTATGGAGGAAACATAGATTGTACCACAAGGTCAATTTGCTCACCACACGGAAGGAAGAAGGATTAAGTATGTATCGGCACGAGCAGGAGAGCACAAGTTAATTGCTTATCGGGGTGATACGGAAGAAGTACCGATGGTAAAGTTATCTGATGTATTTCGGAAGAGTTGCAGGGAATGCGCGGATAGAGACATTGAGTTTTGATCGAGTTGTTGCGAGGCAGGCCCGATGTCGAAGCGGCCGTCTGAGGATGCCCGCAAGGATTTGGCGGAAATCAAGAAGCAGATTAAGGAACTATTGGATAAAGGTTTTATTCGCCCAAGTTCTTCACCTTGGAGATCACCCGTTTATTGGTGGAGAAGAAGGATGGATCTTTGAGAATGGTTGTTGATTATCGTGGATTGAATGAAGTGACAATCAAGAACAAGTACCGCTACCTATGATAAATGATCATTTGATAAACAAAGGAGCCAAAGTGTTTTCAAAGATCGACTTGCGATCGGGTACCATCGATTGAAGATTCAGGAGCAAGACATACCCAAGACAGCATTTACCACGAGATATGGACTGTATGAGTATACCGTTATGTCATTTGGATGTGACTAACGCGCCAGCCTATTTCATGAACACGATGAACAAAGTGTTTATGGAGTTTTTGGATAAGTTAGTCGTGGTGTTCATTGATGACATTTTGATTTTCTCGAAGGATGAGAGGAACACAAGAACATTCGCGATTGGTTTTGGAGGCGGGGAACACCGGTTGTATGCCAAATTCAGCAAATGTGAGTTTTAGCTAAAGGAAGTTGGATTTCTGGGACATGTTATATCCGGAGAAGGAATAGCAGTTGACCCACAAAGTTGAGACCGTAACCAAATGGGAAGCACCAACGACAGTTGGAGAGATTGGAGTTTCCTTGGACTCGCGGATACTACCGAAGGTTCATTGAAATTTCTCAAGAATTGCAAAGCCTATGACTGAATTGTTGAAGAAGGAAAACAAATTCATATGGTGAGGGACTGCGAGGCAAGTTTTCGGGAGTTGAAGAAAAGATTGGTTACCTCACCGGTTTGATATTGCGGATCAAACTAAGGATTATGAGGTGTATTCGGCGCTTCCATCGAGGACTTGGAGCCGTGCTTATGCAGGAAGGAAGAGTTGTTTAAGTATGCTTCCGACAACTTAAGCCCCATGAGTTGAACTATGCCACTCATGATTTGGAGTTAGCATGCCGTTGTGCATGCCTTGAAGGCGTGGAGACATTTTCTCATTGGAAATCATTGTGAAGTATATCGGATCACAAGAGTTTGAAGTACATCTTCACAGAAGAATTGAATCTCGAGACAAAGGAGATGGTTAGAACTTATCAAGGATTATGATATGAGATTGCATTATCACCCGGAAGGCTAATGTAGTAGCGAGCGCATTGGTAGTGAGAACCCGTCAATACCCTAATGATGGGAGGAATACCTAATGAGTTAGCCGAGGACCTTGAGAGCTATGTTTGGAAATAGTTCGAGAGGCTATGTAGCAGCATTGGAGATTCGATCGACACTAATGGACAAAATCAGAGAAGCCCAAAAGGCGGATAAGGAAGTTGCCTCTATAAAGGAGAAAATGAGCAAAGGAAAAGCTAAAGGATTTCGTGAGGATGAGCGATACCCTATGGTTTGAAGACCGTGTTTATGTGCCCAATGACCCGGAGATCGAGGAAGTTGATTTTACAAAGCCCATGATTCACCCTATTCGATTCACCAGGAAATACCAAGATGTATTTGGATTTGAAGAATATTTTCTGGTGGACCGGAATGAAGAAGGATATTGCGAGTATGTAGCGATTTGCGGCGTATGTCGAAAGTAAAGGCGAACATCGAGAAGCAGCGGGATTATTTTACAACCGTTGCCGATACCGAATGGAAGTGGGATAAACTAGGCATGGATTTCATCACAGGTTTGCCAAAGACCGTGCGAGGATATGACTCGATTTGGGTCATAGTCGACCGTTTGACCAAGGTAGCTCATTTCATTCCGGTCAAGACTACCTATAACGAGTGCTAAGTTGGCAAAGATATACATGACCAGAATTGT
>JAHIAM010014330.1:0-18823 GCA_021605205.1 Aegilops longissima
CACGCTCAAGTTCACCATGCCCATGTTCTCCGAAAGCAATGATCCCGAAGAATATCTCTCATGGGACTTAAAGGTGGACAAGATATTCCGTCTTCACAACTACGACGAGGAAAAGAAGATCGCCATGGCCTCCCTTGAGTTTCAAGACTACGTCCTCATTTGGTGGGAACAAGTGATCGAGTGACGACATACAAGAGGTGAACCACCAATCACAACTTGGACGGAAATGAAGGATGTCATGAGAGCTCTCTTCGTGCCTACACACTACACCCGTGATCTCTTCAAGAAGTTGCAACTCCTCAAACAAGGCACGAAGACGGTGGAAGAATACTACCAAGAAATGGAGATTGCCATGATACGAGTGTTGGGTTGTACGGTAGGGTGCGTCGACTGCAAATTAAAATTTTCCTATGCGCAGAACATCCAGGAACATGCTACGGGAGATGGATCACAGTTCGTTACCACTAGATCTTGATGCCGTGCAGCGGAAGAAAAGAGTTGGGGCAGCGGCGTCGTGTGGATCGTCTCCTCTTCGTCCGATCTCCCTCGAACAGCGATCGTCCGATCCCACGTCACGAGTTAGCGGGCGGCGCAAATGCACCGCCTCTAATGGTATTCCGCAGCGTGCAGGAGGAACACCGTGCGGCGGACTGCTAGGTCCGATCACCGATCGATGGCGAGTGGAGTGGCTACTGCAACACATGCAAACCCTAATCGCGGCGCCCGGCGATCAACGCATGAGTGTGCCGCCGTCCACTTTATATAGCGTCCATCACGGGCTCAACACTTGGGCCTCGCACGGACTCTAAAGCCCAAAGTCTACTCGGTCACATTCCTAGTCGATTCGGATCACATCCGACCGGTGTCCTCTGAACCGACCTCGTGGGTTCCCTACCCTTAAGCGCGACCCCTTAGGTTCAAGTCGGCTTGGTCACAGTTCAGATCACCTCCGACACCTGCGGTTGGTAGCGGCCTCTAGCAAGGTGTGCCAACCACCAAGCGGACTATGAAGCTGGTTAAGCGAACACTGTACAACGTGTCACACTACATTCCCTTTGCTGCATGATATATGTTGTCGGGCTCAAAGCGATTGTCATCCTTGTGCTAGCCCGACCTCTTTCTCATTCGGTGATGCCGACCACAATCCGGATTATCTCATAATCCTTGTCGCATAGCCATGTTGTTCTGGTCGGATCACACGAGGGCCCAGTATATCTCTCGATCGGAGGGCAAATCCCATCTTGCTCGACCATGTCTGCATGCATGGGACTGGACAAACCCAAAACCTACCTTTGTAACTACCCGATCACGGAGTAGCGTTTGGTCGACCCAAAGCAAATCTGTCACCATCCAGTACATCGCCAACTCAGGTCTTAGGACATAGAACCTATGTTGTACTAGAGACTCACAAATGACATATCGCTGCGTCTCATAGTTGGGTCTGTCGACTCGGACCTTATCTCGACTTCGGATCCGACTCGTCGAATCCGACCAGACCTTCAAGTCCATATTATCCGGTTAGCATCAATGCTCCATGGATAGTGAGACCAAGCCATCGACCGTGTCATATGCTAGTCTAGTCGGCTCTTGGCGTCCACACAGCCCTTCGACTAGGGACCTTTTAGGGCAGTCATCATACAATGCATAGTCCCACAAACAAGTCACGTGCTTGCGATACACATCATTGATAATGTCATGTCGATTGTCAAAACCGGCGGATCTCGGGTAGGGGTCCCGAACTATGCGTCAAAGCGGATGGTAACGGAGACAAGGGACACGATGTTTTACCCGGAGTTCGAGGCCCTCTCGATGGAGGTAATACCCTACTCCTGCTTGATTAATATTGATGATATGGGTAGTACAAGAGTAGATCTACCACGAGATCAAGGAGGCTAAACCTAGAAGCTAGCCTATGGTATGATTGTTGTTCTTCCTCGGACTAAAACCCTCGGTTTATATAGACACGGATAGGTTAGGGTTACAGTCGGTTACAATGGTAGGAGATCTACATATCCGTATCGCCAAGCTTGCCTTCCGCCAAGGAAAGTCCCATCCGGACACGGACGAAGTCTTCAATCTTGTGTCTTCATAGTCTTGGAGTCTGGCGTGGCGATAGTCGGCTATCGGACACCCCTAGTCCGGGACTCCCTCATTAGCCCTGAACCAGGCTTCAATGACGAGTCCGGCGCGCATATTGTCTTGGCATTGCAAAGGCGGGTTCCTCCTCGAATACTTCATAGAAGGTTTTGAACACAAGGATAGTGTCGGCTCTGCAAAACAAGTTCCACATAACACCGTAGAGAATAATTTTTGCCAGATCTGTTGGCGTATCCATGGCGTGACATCACACCGGCCAGGGCCTTTATATGAATCGTTTTTACCGTTCCACCTTAGCGCGTTTAGCGGCGGTTTCCTTAGCACGTCTTATCAAAGCATAGATCGTGCCCCCTTATTCGGGATTCTCATCAATACGGATGTGGGTAACCCATCCGCGCCATTGATGCGGCTTGGGAGATAGCGAGTTTTACCGGGCTGGTGGGGGCGCATAAATTCGTCCAGTCCATATAAGGGGATAAGGATGCACCTTTTCACCTAAGCCTTCTTCCTCCTTTGCTCATCCATTTCCGCACTTTCGAGCTCCAGCGCCCAAGTCCGCATCCCACCTCAACCTTCTCCAACCATGTCGGGAGGCGGGAGGCAGGTGGATGGCCTCCTCCGTCACGGAGGGCACATCCACAAGGCTGCGGGAGGCGGATACTTGTCCCGCGATATCGCGCCTGAGGCTGCCCGGCAGGGCAGCTCATTCAACCCGAGGCCCCATGAGAGGTGGTGTTTCTCCCCACTTCCTCTGCGGACTAGGTTTTCCACTTCACCCATTTGTCCAGGGGCTCATGTTCTACTACGGCCTGGACTTCCATGACTGGCCCCGAATATCGTCCTCAACATCTCGGCATTTATAAATGCGTGTGCGAGGCCTTCCTCTGCATCCAGCCCCACTTGGCCTATGGCTAAAGACCTTTAATGTCAGGCCGAAGGTTGTGGCGACGTCAAGCCAGTCTTGGGCGCCATGGTGACAAGATGGCAAAAGTCCTATGGCTCGAGGCTCCTTTGTGGAGACAATAAAGGGGTGGCAATGGGGTGGTTCTACATCAACGAGCCGCGCGACCGTGAATGAATGGTGGCGGCCCCGAATTCAGATCTGGATTCCCCATATGGCTCTCGTCATGGAAAGAGAGCGGGCCTGAAGTGGGGGATTCGGACGAGCTATCCGGACTCAAACATGCGTCCAAAACACGATGGACAAGAATCTCGGGCTTGTCGGCGTAATCCGGTGATGCTCATCGCGGATTCTCCCATGCCAACAACGGGCCTTCAATTTGTGGGAGTTTGATCCGGCACAGCACGAACCTTGAGCGGCTCTTGATACTACATCGAAGATGCGGAAGGTCTTTGTTCAAAAGCGCGAAGCCCCGCATCCGCTAACAAAGATCGCGGATACATTTGGCGGCGTCAAGCGGCGAGGTAAGTTATTTTACCCTTTACGGGACTCTTTTTCATAGATTGACTCTATGTGGGATCTAAAACTCCCTATTCTTTGGCAGGACTGGCTGAGGGCGTCGGACAGATTAGCTGTCCGGCTCCTTTGCCGAAGACCAGCGGACACCGATTGATGGGGCTGCTGGCTCCGGCACCCATGTGGTGCGGGAGAAAAGACCAGAAGGAGGCCACGGGAACTCGAAGGAGCTCCGGCCTTGGTCTGTTGTTAGATTCTGAAGCAGAATCTTCTCCACGAAGGCGAGGAGGAGGAGGAAGAAGCTTCTCCCCGGTGAAGAGGAGAGAAAGGAAGGCCGCTAGCCTGGGGAGGCGGAGAATCAGAAGGAAGAACCCTTCCTCGGACATCTCCACCAGCGTCGGCAGCGAGCGAGGAGGATTGGCCTACAAGGGCCAAGCCCTGCGAATCGTAAGTGTCCAGGATACCCATGGCTTTTATTATTGCAGTGTTCTCTAATGCCGAACAATCATGCAGCCCGCCCAAGGCGAGTTCACCGATTCATCGGCGGGTCCCTAGGCTCGTCGGAAATGGAAATGCCGCTTCCGACCGCCTCCTCGCCTCACGCTGAGAGCGGCCGCGGTGGGGCCCCAAGGGGCTTGGTCAAGAGGAGGTGGTGCGAGGAGGTGCCACAAGGCAACCTCCGAGACTCGAGCGTGGGGGCAAGACCCCGGGGCTCTAAGCCCGACCCTTGTCCGGACTCCATCTGGAACCTTCGGTGATTCGAGTCAAACAAGCAGTCCCTCCATAGAAAGGTTAAGGCGCCGATGTCCTCCATCCAGCGGAGGCACGGATAGCTTCTTGGGCGCTAACAGCGCTTCCATCGAGGAGGAGCACCGCCTTTATTATGAGTGCGGTGATCCGAACAGATTCGATCCGCCAAGCGGACTGGCCGAAAGCTATACCAGCCTTCTAACAGGCTTTGAGGTAAGTTTAGAATATGTAAAAATATTACCGCATAGGCGGTAGCCTGATGCTTAGTTCGGTGTTGGGAAAGAAAAGCCGGACTAAGGATCTAAAAGATATCTGTGAGGAGTCTAAGATAAGTATGTCAATATGGGAATGCGAGGCTTTTGGCTCTTGACCTCTGCCGCCTTGTGCGGAGGTCAATGCATTGAAGCAGAACCTCGGCGGTCGAGAAACGAGCTCGGACAAGCCAGAAGCAGCTCGAGGACAAGGAAGGTAAGTAATACCTTATTAAAGAAATACCTTATAGAAAAGGCTTTGGTTGCAAAAATAACAGGAATAACATGGAGTGCTGCGGGGCCCTGAGCAGTGGCGACCACTGAAGAGCGGTGTCGTGGTGTGGCTCATCGGCTGCGGGGCGCACCAGCGAGAAGAAGGGGGCGCAGCTGGCCAAAATCGTCAAGAGCTCAAGCTCTCGTGGAAAGACATGAGAGTTTGGGCGTGACTCAGAACTTCGAGTCAGAGCTCGCCCGGCTCTTGAGAGTGCCCAAGCTGCTAATGCGAGGCCAAAAAGCCCTCAAGAAATTGAGTCGTAAAAGAAGATAGCGGCGGGTAAGGCATTCTTTATGCAAAGCAAGCTGTGAAAGTGAATTACCTATTACTTACCCGGTTCCAGACTCTCGGGGAGCATTTGCAGATTTGCCCGTGGTGTGTATGCGATCTGCCGCATTCTACAGCGCCAAGGAGGGCTCGGCGGAAAAGGTGTTCGGTATCGGTATCTGAGGCGAACGTCCGGTGTCCTGACGACCAGCTGAAGTAGCTGGTCGAGCTCCACAAGGTGCCGAACAGGCCATGAAAGGCCTTATAAGCATGGCTGTGGCCATTGGAGGCCATGCGGGAGCTACTTGGCTTGGTGCAGCGGCTGGTGGATGCCTATCCGCGGTTGAAGTCATCAAGCGCTCCGTCTGCATTGAAGGTGTCCGTCGGGCCCTTGCCCGTGCTAAAGTGCACTAGGGCAAGCTGGATGCGGAGAAGCTTGTGACGGATGGGCCACGAAGGGCCATGAGCATCGCCATGCGCCGAAATGTACTATGAGGGCCTCTGAAGGTGCCGCTTGAATAGCGAGATGGAGTGCTCCAAGGATGTAATTTTGAATAGGCTGCATTTGTTATCACATGCAGCTGAAAACTTGTTCATATCGCTAAGCAAGCGCTTATTAATTTAAAATATTACCTTACAATGCGGCCGTTTATCAAATTTGAGAGATGGCAAGTCGTTGGCTTCAGCCCCCATACCCACAGTCTTTGGGGTGTTGGGATAAACTTGGCGCTCTTGTTCCCATTCTTGGGTCCATCTGAGGAGGTGCTCAACACAGCGAACAAAGCAACGGACTTATAATGATTGAACACTCTCACTTAGCCATAGAATTCTATAATTTTAAATTTGGTGAAGCCCCTAGTAATCGGAAGGCTATCGGGACCCGATTCCAAGTCACATCGACCTAGCTGGTAACACCTCATATCACTTTGCGGCCTCACATGCGGTATTCCCAGGTGTCGCCTTACCATGGCCGGGACCGTTTAGCCTTTTGGCTCACGTATATGATAGTGTCGCTAGCATCCACATGACAAAGAACCGGGCCGACATGGCTGATCGTGAACCCAGCGGCACTAACCTAGGGGACAGGCATACATGAATCACTTGAGCATGTCGGTCATCAGCGTATGAACTCGGGATGTAGCATGGGCTATGAGGACTCCGGTATCCCGGGCTGTAGCAGCTAGGCAGGACTCCGAGTATCACCGCGTGACATTTCCCGAAGAACAGACATAAGAGCGAAATGAATCACATACCGGCCGATCAAGTGTCCAAGCAGTAGTCTTTGGGCTAGCGAGGACTCGGTGAACCGGGCATGGCGGACTACTATCGCTCGGAAGCCGAGACTACATTTCCCCATATGAGAGGCTGCCAAGGATAAACAACTAGTTTGTCGGATCCCTCATACCAAGCATTTCAATCATACCATAATATGCCCGATATGAGTAAATACAACAAGGCATCACAACAAAACTCTACAACTCAAGTACTTTATTTAAGAGGCTCAGAGCCATACATACTATAGTCATACAGGTGGGGTCACATGACCCAACACTCAAATCATACAATCATACAAGCACATGCGGAAGCAAACTAGTCTGATACAGACTCTAGAAAGAAAAGAAAGCATTTGGAGCCTTTCTATCTACAATGGCCCTTCACAAGTCTTAGATGCATACACAGGTGGCTAGTTCACTCGTCGAAGTCAACATCTACATAGAATCCGTCGGAGGGTAGTATAGTCCTCTGAAAAATATTGATTAAGCAAACATGAGTACAAAAGTACTCAGCAAGTCTTCCACAGAATCCTATCATACATGCACATTCTCAAGAAGGAGGTGGAGTTATTTGCAGACAAGCCAGCTTTGACTCTTGGCTAAGCTATCCTCGTAACACCACTTTGTAAAGCATTTTGTCGTGCGAGTCCACTAATCACCATCACAATACTCCACGTGGATCCTCTCTCGTCATCCCGAGAGGGCCATCCACGATACTCACACTTATCTTGAGACTTTTAGTAGTATCCATTTACTTGTCTATGGTGATATAGGTAACCCGAAGTCCTTCTCCGTGGACACGGCTATTGAATAGATCATATTTAACCTGCGGGGTGTACTTCTTCACTGCGCTCTCACCACTTATAAATGCGTTTACGACATGTACTCGGCAACCTTCAGCGGAAGCCCAGCGTGGGTGTCGGCACACCTACCTAAACACTCAAATCCCTAGTCGGGTTTATCGCCTATTGGGTTCCATCCATGAGAGTCGGCGAGGTTTCCCATACAGCCCGAGCGATGTGTGCGGGGTTCGAGATACCAAGCAGGCATCGGTACACAGACCACGGTGCCTACCGCCAACACAACCCACCCCTAAGGTCAGCGTTGCGTGCGGCCCCGACATGCTACAAACACGAAACTACTTGCAACTCCGGACTAAGAACAAGGGTGGTTAAGAAGCGAGAGGGTCAATTAAGGATCCCAATGTGTGGTAGTAAGCTGTTTCATGGATCACAAACACAGATCTCAGTTCTTAAGTTGACTTCAATGAAACAACCCACCATGTACTCCTACATGGCCTCTCATCGATACCTTTACCAAATCGTGTTCAACACTTTCACTCTCGAACCAACACAACCTTTCACTCCAGTTCATCATCCCGATGAGCGGACTGACACAACTCTAAGCATAGCAAGCATAGCATGGTAGGAATCACAAACATGGCTCAATCAACTCCTACACATACTAGTGGGTTTCATCTAATTCTTGTGGCAATGACAGGTCATGCAAAGGAAGTGGGTTCAACTACCGCAGCACACAGCAGTTTGAATCGCGTTGTCTTAATGCGATGCGAGAGCGAAGCGAGAACATGGGTTTGTATCGGAATGATCAATGAGTTGCTTGCTGATGGGCTGGGGTGAGAACGCCCTTGAGATGGGTAGTCGAGGTTATCTTGAGGCAGAACCTATCATGAAAGCACACCAAAAGTAACACACATGACAATATGCAACAATATGATGCATGCTATGACATGGCAATATGGATGTGTGTTGGTCTAATGCAAGCTGAAATAACGAGGAATGAACTCATTTGAATCAAGGATTCAAATGATAGCTCATTGAGTTAGTCCTAATGGTGCAATATCTTATTCTGGTTATTCAGCATAGTTAACTTGTTTTAACATGCATGAAACCTGTACCAATGGATAGAGTGTATTTTTCTGATAATTTTCATATATAAATCTTTGCATTTGGAGTTATAGATTAAAAGTTATAGGCATTTGAAATTTGAATTATATTACGGAATTTCCTATATTGAAATAAATCCAGAATTTGAATTAATCGTCGGCATGAAATTGGCGTGGCGTCGAGGGGTCAGCAGGGTCGTCCAGTTCAAACTGACCGAGTGGGACCCGCATGTCGATGGTTAGTTTAACTAATTAACTTTAATTAGAACTAACCTAATTAGTTAACAAGAGGTCCACTGTCATTGACTCAGAAGCGATCAGCGGGGCCCCTGATCAATGGTTAGTGGTCAACTTCATGGCGTCTAGCCTTGGCGAAACAGGTGTGGCGAGGCAAGTGCTTTTGCACATTCCGGCCACCAAATGGGGCGGAAGGCATCTCGTGGAGCTGGAGATGAACCGCAGCGTTTGGTGGGAGTTAGTTAGAATTCGGGGTGGCGGAGTTGGCGCCGGCGGCGAGTTTGGCGGCCGCGGGGTTCGACCAGCAGCGGGTTTGAGTTAGGAGGCTCGGCGAGTGCGGGAAGTGCATGGGCAGACCCGTTGGGGTGTGGTGAATACAGCAGGCACCACTGGGGTGGCGGAGGAAGTGGTCGAAACTGCGTCGGCGACGAGCTCCAGCGGCGATGTCTTCGGGTGATCGTGGTTGGGTCGTTGTGGTGCGAGAAAGAGAGTGGAAGGATGGGGAGGTAGCGAGCTCTGGCGATCTCGTGAAACCGAACGGCGTGGTCGAGGTGCTCGATCTGGCGTGGCGGCGGCGAAGGATCTCCGGCGGTGGCGGGCGGCGAAATCGGTGCGGTGGCCAGGCGAGCAAGTGCTCGGGGCTTAGCTTGTTAAGCGAAGTCGATAGCGGCCAGCGACGGACACAGTCTCGTGGCGCAGAGACGGCGGTGGCTACGACTCTGACGGTGGAAGCGGCGGCAGTGGCGTCGGCCAGGTTGAGAGCGAGCGAGAGAAGGCGGCGAATGGCGTGTCCGAGGGCGAGGCGGCAGCGTGGAAGCCATCGCGGCGAGGCGGCGAGGTGAAGCGAGGCGGCGGCAGCTGCGTGGCGCGCCCAGCTCGCCGTCGGGCACCAGCTGCTGCTGGCGAGCCAAGCAGCTTCATTGGCGGAGCTCTTTGGGCTGGGCAGCAGTGGGCGAACCTGAGGCGTCGAGTAAGGGTTTTCCTTTTTAGTCTTTTCTAATTTACGCAACTTTGTGGGGTTTTCTAAAATACAAAACTGTTTTAAAAATCACCAAAATGCTCCTGGTCCCTTGTTGGAATATTCCCAACATGAAACATTTTAGTTTGGCAATTTTGAACATTTAAAATATTTTATATAATTTAAAATGCCCAAGTTCAAAACTTGTGGATTAATCCTAGAACCCTTAGATGACCTAGAAAATGGTACACCTTCTTTGACATGGGTTCGAACCAAAGTAAAGAGGATGAACATTTTGAAGGGCATTTAAGGTTCATTGAAATAAATTTTAGTAAACCCTAGTTGATTTAAGGGGGTGTTACAGGGTTTCTGCCTTCCCATTTCAAATTCAAATGAAATTTAAACATGATGCACACCCTAATGCATGGTCTAAGCGGGATGTGACAACTCACCCCCACTCAAAAGAATCTCGTCCGAGATTTAGGATCTATTCTTGAAAAAGGTGGGATACTCAAGTCGAAGGCGATCCTCCCTTTCCCAAGTTGCTTCTTGCTCGGAATGGTTTGACCATTGAACCTTTAGAAACTTGATATTCCGGCGTCGAGTGATGCGCTCGGCGATCGAGAATCTGAGCGGGATATTCTCGATAGGTGAGGTTATCTTGGAGATCAAGCGTTTCGTGGTCCACTCCACGGATAGGATCCGAGAAACAACGCTGAGTTGGGAAGCGTGGAAGACATCATGGACTCTGGAAAGATGCGGAGGTAGTTCAATTGGTAGGCAACTTCCCTCGTTTGGCAAGAATGCGAAAGGGTCCAATGTAACGAGGAGCCAACTTGCCTTTGATACCGAATCGATGGGTTCCCTTCAAAGGTAACCGAAGGTAAGCCTTCGCCAATTTCATAAGTCATAGGCTTATGCTTGCGGTCATATTGGCTCTTTTGGCGAGATTGGGCTGTTTTCAATTTCTCACGAATAACGAACCTGCTCTTACGCTTCTGAATCATATCCGGGCCAAAGAGTTGTCTCTCCCGGTTTCGACCGATTAGGCGTTCGACATTTCCGTCCATAAAGAACTTGAAAGGGCTTTGCCAGGCTGGCTTGATAACTATTGTTATAAGCGAACTTCGGCGAATGGAAGGCATTTCTCCCAATTCATGCGAAAGAGATGTGAAGCTTCGAAGCATATCCTCTAGGATTTGATTGACTCGTTCTACTTGACCACTTGATTGGGGATGGAAGCGGTGCTAAAGGAGAGGCGAGTTCCCATAGCGTTTGGAAACTTTCCCAAAATCGAGAGGTGAAGAGACTTCCACGGTGCGAGTTAATCTCTAATGGAATACCATGAAGAGACACTATTAGAGATGTACAAATCAGCTAGCTGGCTAGCGGTTATACTCTCATGAGCGGGTAGGAAGTGGGCTACTTTGGAAGGCGATCAGCGACAACGAAGATAGCATTATTCCCTCTCTTGGTCTGGAAACCCGGTAATGAAATCCATACCGATTTTATCCCATTTCCATTCAGGAATTTCCAAAGGTTGAAGGGTACCAGCAGGCCGTTGATGCTCTGCTTTAACTCGACGACGAGCGTTGCGATTAGCAATGTATTGAGCGATTTCTCTCTTCATCCTAGTCCACCAAAACCTCTGGCGTGATCTTGATACATTTTAGTACTACCGGGATGAATGGTGAGAGGAGAGTCATGAGCTTCCTTAAGGATCAATTGCCGTAGCTGTTGTTTCTTGGGAACCACTAAGCGGTTCTCAAAGAAGACAACACCTCGTTCATCTATGGAGAAACATTTAGCAGCTCCGCTGCAATGTTCTCCTTGATCGAATATCCCTCTATCATCTTTCTGAGCAGCTATGATTCGATCCGTAAGATCAGGTTTACATACGGGGTGGAAAGGAATCCTCGAGGAACAATGTGAAGATTAAGCTACGAAATTCCTCGTGGAGAATTGGTTGACTTTGTTGTAACATCAGATTGTTACAATAAGATTTGCGACTTAGTCGTCAGCCATGACATTAGCTTTGCACAGGGTGTAGGATATTCCTAAGTCGAAATCTGTAATCAACTCGACCAACGTCTTTGCACGAGATTCAAATCCGGTTGGGTGAAGATATATTTCAGACTTTGGTGATCGGTGTAGATTTACATAGCGATTACCCGAAGATAATGTCGCCAGGTTTTGAGTGCATGAACCCTTTGCTGCAAGCTCTAGATCGTGTGTGGGGTAGTTATCCTCATGTGGGCCTTAGCTGTCGAGAAGCGTGAAGCAATCACATGGCGATCTTGCATGAGTATGCAACCTAGTCCTTGTCGCGGCGTCATAATAGATAATAAAGTCCTTAGAAATCTGGTGGAACAAATGCGGGAGCGGATGTCGAGCGTCTTTTCAGTTCAAAGCTGATCTCGCCTTGTGGCGTCCATTCGAACTTCTTATCTTTCTTGAGGAGTTCGGTTAGAGGTTTAACAACTTTAGAAATTCTCGGCGAGCGGCGGCAATAGCTTCGCTAATCAGAAACTCGAACTTGCTTGACCGATTCAGGTGGAGTCAATCAGGGCGGCTTGAACTTCGCTCGGGATTGACAGCAATACCTTACCGGAGATTACATGTCCTAGATAGGTCACTTACGGTAACAGAATTCACATTTAGAGAATTTGGCATAAAGGCGGTGCTCTCGAAGTTTCATCAATACTAGCCTTAGGTGTTCGGCATGTTCTTCCTCATTCTTGGAGTAGATGAGTATATCATCGAGGTATACCACGCAATTTATCCAAATACTCCATGAAGATTGAGTTCATTAAGAGAGAAGGTGGCTGGAGCATTGGTTAACCGAAGGACATGACGGTGTACTCGTATTGGCCATAACGAGTAACAAAAGCCGTTTTAGGTATGTCCCGTTCTTGATTTTGATTTGATGGTAGCCCAACCTCAAATCCATCTTGAAAAAGGCGAGGATCGGCGAGCTGATCATACGGTCGTTGATCTGAGGGAAGCGGATACTTGTTCTTGATAGTGACCAAATTGACGGTCGGTAATCTACAACCATCCGATCCGTACCATCCTTCTTCTTGGCGAAGAGGGCGGGGCAAGCCATGGAGATGAACTAGGGCGGATGAAACCCTTTTGCAAGGACTCATCGAGTTGTTTCTTAAGTTCAGCTAGTTCTAGGGTGCCATCTTATAAGGTCTTCTAGAGATTGGGGCGGTTAGGGAATAAGATCTATCACGAACTCGACATCACTGTCGGGTGGGACACTGGCAGTTCCTCGGAAAGACATCCGGAAATCACGGACTACGGAATATCTTGAGGTGCGGAAGGGGTTGGCATTTAAGGAGTAAAGCTGGCGCTTAGACACTCGGGTTAAAACATCCTTTGTCTTGCCGAAGGATGGGTAAGTTGAGCAGTTCTAGTAGAGCAATCAATCTTAGCATAATGGGGTGACATCCGGTCCATACCCAAGATGATGTTTATGTCAGGGACTTGAGAGCTATTAGAGATGCAAGAAAGACTAATCATCGACAAGAATTTCATTCCATGACTTATTCTAGAGGTTTGCCATCTAGAACCAGGAGTTTAATTTCCATGGAGGTAGGCATGTCACGAGAATGTGGTGTTGTGCAATCGAGCATAGCTCTCGAAATAAATGAATGAGATGCTCGATATCAAAAAACGATTGCGGATGGCAATTAACAAGAAAGCGTACCGAGGGGCGGCGTTGGGATCCTCATAGGTTTCTTGGCGAGAGACATAGTTGACATGGCCACGGCGGTGGCAAGCTGGCAACATAGGGCACCTTTCTGCGGCTTGACCAGCAGACTTTCGGCTTGATTGGGGTTGTTAGGGACACTCTCGGATATAGTGGCCCGTCTCTCCACTTGAAGCAAGTTATCACATTTGGGCGTGGAGCAGCATTAGCAGTTGGACCTCCATAAGTCTTGGGTGGAAAATCTTTGGTTGGGCGGCGCCTCAAGGATGGCCTCGGGGTGAACTGGGTGGTAGAGCGATGTTGGAACCCAAACCGGCGCACAGGATCGAGGCGGATGATGATCGAATCACGGATGTGCTTGCGTGAAGCCTCAAAATCATCTGCCCGGTTTGTGCTGATAGCCTTATTGACTAACCGGGAAGAGGTACACTCATGCGAGCGGAGATCTCGGCGTAGCTCGGGCTAAGTCCCTTGCGGAACCTTGCACTGCTTCTTGGCATCGGTAGAAACTTCTTGGGGCATAACGTGCTAACCTCCCAAATTCACGGCTGTAGGCATCCTTTGTCGACCTACCTTGGGTGGCTGCAGAATTCCTCACGTTTGCGGTCCATAAGACCTTACGGAATATGATGCTCACGGAAGCGGCCTGAATTCATCCCAAGTTGTAACTTGTCAGCGGACGCATAGCCTCATAATTTTCCCACGAGAGACTAGCAGGGCCTTCCGGATGATAGGCGGCAAAATAACCTTGTCAGCCTCGGCCACGTTGGCGGAGCGCAGCTTGTGGTGGATCTGCTGAGCCAATCATCTGCGTCGAGTGGCTCGCGGAATATTTGATTTTGGGGATATAGCTTGCGAAATCGTTGGGTGAAACCACATCGTTTCTTGGCTGGCGTGCTGTGTTTTGCTCAATCCGCTCCAATAAGCGGTTGGTTTCGCTTATTGCGTTACGCTTCGGCATCACCTCGGCCAAAGATGGCGGTTGCGGCAGATTCACATTTCGGCTGCTTGGCTTCTCCTGCTCTGGAACAGCAGGAGTGTTGCAGTGTTGACCATCTGGGAGACAAAGCAAAGGTTTAAACCAGGATGGCAGAATTTAACAAGGAAGTGCGGAAGGTAATGGATAGCATGGAATGCAAAGATGTTCATCCGTATGACATGGTAATATAAAACTGCATATATATATACCATCGGTCATACACACCATTCATAGTTTAGTACAAGCTGACGGGTACAACTATAAGGAAAGGCGTTACATCTCATGGAAGCATTCCAACTCCTATACATTATTTTCTACACTTAGGAGCGATACACACTAAGTCGTATTCCACAAGTCACGCAGGGCGGTGGAAACACAACTATTACCATACTAGGAATACTACTACTATCTCGAGGCAGCTCCATAGTAGTCCTCATAGAAGTCACCACCCAGACACAGGAAGTGGAACATGATCGTCCGGAAGCAGACAATCTGTGGGGCACTGTGGACCATAAGGACTCGGATGTGGTGGACCAACAAGCAGTGGCGAGGCAGGCCCACGAGGAGGTGATGCCTCAACCTCCGCCACTCCATAAAGTCAGCAGACTTTCCCACTTACAGTACAAGTCTCTCATGTCCATATATCCAGCTTGCCGGCAGGTGCAAACCTAGTCGAGTAGCCCGGTGGTCGAGCGGGCATTAAAAGCTCCATCACAAGGCCGGTTCTCACGGTCCTTGTCCTCCGACAACTTCGGTAGTAGTGCGAAGGTGAGTCCTCATGGGATGCATCGCTGTACAAACCACGAAGGTAGCCATGCGCGGGGAGGATCTTGGCATATAAGCGGAAATCGGTGTTGCTCGACAAAGCAGTTACAGCTCGAATAATAGTCATCATGGAATAGGCTGCATCTTGCGAGACATTCCAATAGTGATTCGAGCCCATAAAACGATGAAGTGGCTCGATAGCTCCGGGATAAGATGGATAAATCCGGACCGTGCATAGGTATTGGCTTTGATTGAAATCCTAAACTGCTCCTCGGCGGTATATTGAGGATACCATCGATAACCGACTCAATCATCACCCGAACCAGCATTGCCGTGTGACCGCACACATCAATACAGCGGTCGAGCGAACCACTTAGTTACGAGAGCGGGTGGCCATCTGAAAGCACAGCCACAATGCAAAGGCATTAGAATTTCTAGGGAAAATTAGGCAGCATAACATCTGTAGATGCTCAAAATCAGATTTGAGACATTACAAAATCAGATTGCAAAACCACTCAACAACATCATATCAAGGTT
Source organism: Aegilops longissima (assembly GCA_021605205.1). Lineage (NCBI taxonomy): Eukaryota > Viridiplantae > Streptophyta > Magnoliopsida > Poales > Poaceae > Aegilops > Aegilops longissima. The sequence goes on from JAHIAM010014330.1 coordinate 15,431, forward strand.
ACGGTTCAAATGATAGCATACTAAAATTTAGTAGCAGGCGAGGATGTAACCAACAATCCTATAAGTTACTACGGATTAGTAACACGTGAACACGATAGAGAAGAGAGCCTAGTCCTATACCCACGTCGAATGAGAAGAGGATGACTCGGATCGAGAGGGCATAAGGTAAAGGAGTAAAAAGAGCCTTCGTTCCTCCACAATCAATTCCCTACATATAACTAAAGCATTTCTAGACTCAACTTGACCAGTTTGGCTTAGCGAACCTCTGAGCAGCCCTGCTCTGATGCCAGCTGTCGGGACCCGATTCAAGTCACATCGACCTGGTGGTAACACCTCATATCACTTTGCGGCCTCACTTGCGGTATTCCCAGGTGTCGCCTTACCATGGCCGGGACCGTTTAGCCTTTTGGCTCACGTATATGATAGTGTCGCTAGCATCCACATGACAAAGAACCGGGCCGACATGGCTGATCGTGAACCAAGCGGCACTAACCTAAGGGACAGGCATACATGAATCACTTGAGCATGTCGGTCATCAGCGTATGAACTCGGGCTGCCTTTGGGCTATGAGGACTCCGGTATCCCGGGCTGTAGCGAGCTAAGCGAGGACTCGAGTATCACCGCGTGACATTTCCCGAAGGACAGACATAAGGCGAAATGAATCACATGCCGGCCAGTCAAGTGTCCAAGCGGTAGTCTTTGGGCTAGCGAGGACTCCGGTGAACCGGGCTGTGGCGGACTACTATCGCTCGGAAGCGAGACTACATTTCCCCATATGAGAGGCTGCCAAGGATAAACAACTAGTTTGTCGGATCCCTCATACCAAGCATTTCAATCATACCATAATATGCCCGATATGAGTAAATACAACAAGGCATCACAACAAAACTCTACAACTCAAGTACTTTATTTAAGAGGCTCAGGAGCCATACATAACTATAGTCATACAGGTAGGGGTCACATGACCCAACACTCAATCATACAATCATACAAGCACATGCGGAAGCAAACTAGCTGCAATCTGAGACTCTAGAAAGAAAGAAAGCATTTGGAGCCTTTCTATCTACAATGGCCCTTCACAAGTCTTAGATCGCCACAGGTGGCTAGTTCACTCGTCGAAGTCAACATCTACATAGAATCCGTCGGAGGGTAGTATAGTCCTCTGAAAAATATTGATTAAGCAAACATGAGTACAAAAGTACTCGACAAGTCTTACTACAGAATCCTATCATACATGCACATTCTCAAGAAGGAGGTGGAGTTATTTGCGACAAGCCAGCTTTGACTCTTGGCTAAGCTATCCTCGTGACACCACTTTGTAAAGCATTTTGTCGTACACGAGTCCACTAATCACCATCACAATACTCCACCGTGGATCCTCTCTCGTCATCCCGAGAGAACCATCCACGATACTCACTATCTTGAGGCTTTTAGTAGTATCCATTTACTTGTCTATGAACTGATATAGGTAACCCGAAGTCCTTCTCCGTGGACACGGCTATTGAATAGATCATATTTAACCTGCAGGGGTGTACTTCTTCACACGCTCTCACCACTTATAAATCGTTTACGACATGTACTCGGCAACCTTCAGCGGAAGCCCAGCGTGGGTGTCGGCCCAGCCTACCTAAACACTCAAGTCCCTAGTCGGGTTTATCGCCTATTCGGGTTCCATCCATGAGTCGGCGAGGTTTCCCATACAGCCCGAGCGATGTGTGCAGGGTTCCCGAGATACCAAGCAGGCACTCGGTACACAGACCGCAGTGCCTACCGCAACACAACCCACCCCTAAGGTCAGCGTTGCGTGCATTGACATACTACAAACACGAAACTACTTGCAACTCCGGACTAAGAACAAGGGTGGTTAAGAAGCCGAGAAGGTCAATTAAGGATCCCAATGTGTGGTAGTAAGCTGTTTCATGGATCACAAACACAGATCTCGAGTTCTTAAGTTGGCTTCAATGAAACAACCCACCATGTACTCCTACATGGCCTCTCATCGATACCTTTACCAAATCGTGTTCAACACTTTCACTCTCGAACCAACACAACCTTTCACTCCGGTTCATCATCCGATGAGCGGACGACACAACTCTAAGCATAGCAAGCATAGCATGGTAGGAATCACAAACATGGCTCAATCAACTCCTACACATACTAGTGGGTTTCATCTAATTCTTGTGGCAATGACAGGTCATGCAAAGGAAGTGGGTTCAACTACGCAGCACACAACAGTTTGAATCGCGTTGTCTTAATGCGATAAGCGAGCGAGAAGCGAGAACATGGGTTTGTATCGGAATGATCAATGAGTTGCTTGCTGATGGGCTGGGGTGAAGAACGCCCTTGGATGGGTAGTCGAGGTTATCTTGAGGCAGAACCTATCATGAAAGCACACGAAAGTAAACACACATGACAATATGCAACAATATGATGCATGCTATGACATGGCAATATGGATGTGTGTTGGTCTAATGCAAGTTGAAATAACGGGGAATGAACTCATTTGAATCAAGGATTCAAATGATAGCTCATTGAGTTAGTCCTAATGGTGCAATATCTTATTCTGGTTATTCAGCATAGTTAACTTGTTTTAACATGCATGAAACCTGTACCAATGGATAGAGTGTATTTTTCTGATAATTTTTCATATATAAATCTTTGCATTTGGAGTTATAGATTAAAAGTTATAAGCATTTGAAATTTGAATTATATTCGGAATTTACTATATCAAAATAAATCCAGAATTTGAATTAATCGTCGGCATGAGGTCAGCGTGACGTCGAGGGTCAGCAGGGTCGTCCAGGTCAAAGCTGACTAGTGGGACCCGCATGTCGTAGTTAGTTTAACTAATTAACTTTAATTAGAACTAACCTAATTAGTTAGCAGGAAGTCCACTGTCATTGACTCGAGGCGATCAGCAGGGCCCACCGATCAATGGTTAGTGGTCAACTTCGCGGCGTCTAGCCTTGGCCGAACCAGGCTAGGAGCAAGTGCTTTGCACATTCGGCCACCAAATGGGGCGGAAGGCATCTCGTGGAGCTGGAGATGAACCGCAGCGTTTGGTGGGGTTAGTTGAGGTCGGGGTGGCGGAGTTGGCGCCGGCGACGAGTTTAGCGGCCGCAGGTTGACCAACAGCGGGTTTGAGTTAGGAGGCTCGGCGGTGCGCGAAGTGCATGGGCAGACCCGTTGGGGTGTGGTGAATGCTGGGCACCCCAGGGTGGCGGAGAGTGGCGGGAACGCGTCGGCGATGAGCTCATGGCGGTGCGCTTCGAGTGATCGTGGTTGGAGTCGTTGTGGTGCACGAAAGAGAGTGGAAGGATGGGGAGGTAGCCAGGCTCACAGCGATCTCGTAGAGCCAGACGGCGTGGTCGGGGTGCTCGATCTGGCGGCGGC
>JAHIAM010014332.1:0-12766 GCA_021605205.1 Aegilops longissima
GGCATAAGCTACAACCTTCCTTCTCATCAATACTCCTCAAGGTCCTTGGAAAGCGTCTAATAAACCTGGTATTCCTTGTGTATGTGCAAAATCAACCTGAAATGTGACCAACCCGTTCTTTAATTCCTGAAAAGGCTTCAATTCCTCGGTCCAAACATACTTGGCGTCCTTCTTCAACAGCTCAGTCATGGGCTTGGCAATCTTGAAGTTCTCAATGAACCTCGATAATATCCTGCAGTCCGAAAACTCGGATCTCCTTGGTGGGTGATTGCCAATCGGTGGTGATTCAACCTTGGGGGATCAACTGCTATTCCTTCTCCGAAATAACATGTCAGGAATCCAACTTCCTTCAACCAAAATTCACATTTTGAACTTGGCGGGATGTTTGAAGTTTCTCGAACTGGAAAAATGCTCCTTATGCTCTTCCTGCTCTTGGAGAATATCAATATATCATCGATGAACACCACGACAAACTTGTCCGGATATTCCATGAACACCTTGTTCATCAAATTCATAAGTATCGGAGCATTAGTCAATCAAATGACATGCGGTATACTCATACAAACCATACAGGTAGTGAATGCTGTTTGGGTATATCCTTTTCACGAATCTTCAGTGATGATACCACGATGAAGATCGATCTTAGAAAATACCTTGGCTCCAACAAGTTGATCAAACAAGTCATTGATCATTGGCGGTACTTGTTCTTGATGGTTACTTCGTTCAATGCGATAATCCACAACCATCCTCAAGCTTCCATCCTTCTTCTCTACCAAAAGGGGGCTCCCCAAGGTGATGAGCTTGGGCGAATATCTTTTCTCCAATAACTCATTTATTTGATCCTTGATCTCTTTCAACTCATTGGTGGCATCCGATAAGGTCTCTTGGATATTGGGGCTGGGGGCCTTTGTCAGAAACTCAATGTCCTGTCCGGTGGCATTCTGGTAATTCCTCAAACACATCGGAAAGTCTTGCCTTGGCACTTCCTCTGAACAACTCCGTGAGAATACTGATTCTTCATCTGGCGTGCTGGCACATTGATCCTCTTGCTCCGGGGTGGTGGCGAATAGCTTCTGCCGTCAATGTTCCTTCAAACGACAACCAATCCATGCCTGGATTACATCAAGGCGGGTTTCCAACACTATAGGTCCACGGAAATTTGTGGTTCCGATTTGAGGTTTTGAGACAGCCCTCCCCATCATTTCTCCTCCTGCGGGCCCAGCGAAGGGGGCCTAAGGGTTCTAGTCGAATCCGTTTTTTCCCAACTACCCTTGATTGAATGAATCGTTGCACGAATCAAAGAACCAAAACTGAGCGTGAATTCAATAAAACTTACCAACCCGATTACGGCTGATCATAGGCGTCCTCCGTCGATGTGGTTCCGGAGGAAGCGGTTGGCTTCTTCTGGCCTCCATTGCCATTTCCATTCTTACCGGCCTCAGGCGTTGGCATAGTGCCCTTCCGGCACTTAGGCGGTGATGTGGCTCGGATCCTTGAGCGGGCAACGTGCATTGCCAACCATTGCCATTGTTGGGCCTGACTTTTTCTGGCTGCGGTTGTTCCCATTTCCTCCATGGTTATGACCTCCATGGTTATGATGGGTGTGCCCTCCCAGTCGGTGCATGGGGCCTCTGAGCTCGAGTTGTGCTTCCCCGCTGTACTTCCTTGCGACTTTCTTTGCTCTTGCCTTCGAATGGTGGCCTTGTCTAACTCGGTAGTTGTTGAAGTAACAATAAGTTGCATCTCATTCATCATTGAGTCCCTCGAACTTCTCCCTTGGCGGCATCTGTGGCCACATCATCGGGGCATAGCGGGGCTTGCTGAATTCATCCGTCTTGTGCCCGATGGTTCCCTGCCAAGTTTGAACTCCGCTTCTTGGACTCATGGCTCCGTGAGACATGGCGGTCTGAAAACCTGGAATTGATCCCATGTGATGCCACCCATGGGAAAAGTGGCGGTGTAATTCTCCCACCAAGCTGCAGGTCCATCCGGTTGGTGTGAAAGCGCCCTTCTACATCAGTGCATCCAGGGTGACTAGCTCTCTTCGATTTTTGGGCCAATCATCAACCCAATTCTGATAGAAACGGGGTTCAACCTCTCGAGTCAAGTTGTCCACGTGGGTGGTGGCGGTGGCGGTGGATTGTTGGCGGTGTTACGATTACGAATAAGGGCTGATTGCATTCCTTTTGGAATGGGTGAGCTCCGGGGAAACGTGTCACGTCTGGAGGCATCGGTGTTTTGGAGGGTGAAAATTTAGAATAGAACAATGGTCTATGAGAAATAACACTACCCATATGAATGCACAATCATAACACACCAATCATTTATTCATTCCACTCAAACATGGTTCAAACTCGATTACAAAAGCTCATGACTAATCGAAGGAAAACATCGGCCTAAGCGATCGGCGAAAAGGTAAAAATAACATGGTGGTGGACTAAAAAGTCTTCATCGGTGGCGCCTCCTCTTGGGGTTTCCGTGGTACTCCTTGAAATCCTGATCATTGCTCCGAGGTGCTTCATCTCCACTCGGGTAAGGTCCTCCCAAGTCCATCTTTTCCTCTATCGGGGCTTCATCTTGGTCGTCGACTATCTCCATGAAGTCCGTGATTTCTTCCTCATAGCCAAAATTGCGTGCCTTCTCCTCGTTCGATTGGGAACAAAAGCTTCGGTGTCTTGATTCTGGGATCGAATCTCCGTTTCCGAAGACACTCCAATCTGGATGTCAAGAGTGGAATGTCCTCAATGTACGGATGATATCTCCATTCCTTGCCCCGAGAAAAATGGCGAGTCGGTGATCGGTTCGACCTGCTCCTCTGGAGATGTCCAAGTGCTCGATAGATCCCCGTCCCTTAGATGATCGTTGAACTCGATGAACTCAAAGTTGATAGGCTCGTGTGTCCTCAAAGGTTCTCCACAGGATATGCACTTCAATCACGGGCGGGTGTCGTCGGAAGTGCATTAGTGGGTTTCGTGATCGAGGTGACTATCTTCTTCCCATCTGGACCAGCTTTCTTCGAAGGGCATCGTCTCTTTTGGCGAAACTCGGTAAAAGGGGGTTGAACTTGGCCATCTAGAATGTTGCAAAGGGAGAAATCATGAGCAGGGAAAAATTATAGAATGAAAAGGGTTCAAAGTAAATGGTCAGCTTATGGTTTTCCGATCCTGGATTCGATCCTCGGTCCGTGGCTCGATACCATCTTGTGAGACCCAAAATCGTCAAATCTACGTATTCCATCCCAAATCATCTTTGGTACTCACGATACATCGATAAAGTAATCAAAGTTCAATCACCCTGAATATCATTAAGATTCTTATATAGGTCTTTATTACAAGGGAATAAATTTGGCTCAAGGCCAACTCATGAAAATAAACTACAAATCTGCGGCGTCGAAGGTAGCGAGTCCATCCGCTCCAAGGGGCATCGGGCCAGCGGGCCTCCTCTGATGAATATATCTACGCAAATTCGTTGCAGCCATGTGTCGCTTTTGGAATAAGTGGCAAGTCATGAAGAATTAAAATAATAAAATTATAACTCTATATGCATTTTGGTTGTGGAGCTCTAAGTTTCATCATTTTGAAAAGCAAATTTTATCCTACTCTTGGACTTGCTTGCAAATTACTACAATTGTTGGTAGTTATTGAGATGGTTCCAACCAATATCTCGTTCCCAAATTATTAAGTCATAAACCCTCAAATTATTTCATTAGTTTTAGTGTTGAGATATCCGAATACTTCCAAGTTCGAGGCTCAAATGTAAAGTAAAGGGGAACGGCTAATCGATTAGATCTTTAAACTTGCGGAGGTTGCCACTTTCCCTAAGAATCATTCCCTCCTTTAAAGTCTTGCACTTCATGGTGTTTGAAGGCGGGGAATAAACGGGTCTTCAGAGTTCTTCCTGCCCGTACCCATCAATCCTAGTTCGTCTACTTCTCGTGTCCGTCGGCCGCGTCACTACTAAGTCCCCAGCGAGCCCATAATGGCTTGGGGCTGGGAACTTCGGTCATGGGGCATCCATCCTTCTCTTAGGCTGGGTGAAGCTTTCCATGAGATGTCATGGCCTTCCCATGCATCCGGCCCCGGGTGCTCGGGTGCCGTCAACTCCTCCACCGGTGATTTTCAAAGTCCATCTTGATCATTGTAGTTCATGGGGTCATCATCATTTGACTCTCATCTTGCTTATAATTTCCTCATCCCAAATCCGTCTCTGAGCATAGCAAAGTAACTACTTCCGGGGTCATGGTAACAAGGGTTGGTTCATCCTACCATGATACTACTCAAGTTTAATGACTTCAAATTTCACTCCATGCATGGTGGGGTGGTGACAACTACTAATACAAAAACATAGGTATAGAAATAACATGATCAAAACTTGCATGATCCTCGTAAGCTAAAAATTGTATGGCTTACACTCAAACTCTCGAGACAAACAATAACAAATAAGCACAAAGCAATAGGATCACACAACATAACAAAAGTAACATAACACAACAAATCAACAAAACCAAATCAAAGGAAAACTCAAAAAACCAATTCAAAGTTTTCCCTACTCCAAACAATAACAAAAGTAGTTTTTTATATAACAAAAATTCCTTAATATAACCTAATCATGTTTTAAGTTAACTTAAGAAAAGGTTTCACTAAGCAACTAGGAGCAAAAAGAATTAATTAAAAAGCTATTATAAAACTCATTTACCTAATCCAATTTCTATTAAGAAAAATAATTTAAAACTTTTATTAATTATAAATAAAAGTTCATCTAATGGGTGACCTAACCTAGAATAACAATCACAAGTTAAAAATAAATTAATTTACTAATTAATTTAATAGGAAAAAAAACTAGTTAATTAATTAGGATTAATAGGATTTTCTAAAACTAATTATTATTAATCCTAAAATACCCAAGTTAATTTCTAGGGTTTGGCAATGTCAAAATAAAGTGGTGACAAAAGAATCATGCAAAATAATTTTTCTAACTAAAGTTATAGCAGATTTACTATTCTGAAAAACTAAAATAAAGCAATTTTAATTTTTTAACATAGCTAAATATATATTCTCAGAAACTACAAAAATTTGCAATCCAACAAAAAAGAATCATCTAAAAATATTAAACAGAATAAAAGATATACATTTTGGCAAAACTAAAGCTAAAAAGAAAATCAAAATAAAAGAAAAAGGCCTAATGGGCCTATCATGCACTAGGGTAACATTGAGGCCTGGGTTAACTAAAGCGAACGGCCTAAAAAATAAACCTAAACTAAAAATAAGCCGTCGAAGGCGGTTTATAACTAAAACCTACCCCGGGGCTTCTAATCGGGCCGTTGATCTAGATCGGACGAGGAAGGGATCGGGGCTTCGGACTCGCGGGGGCCAGTCGTCGGCGTCCCGTCGGGAATCAGGACTCGTCGGGAGGATCTTGGCGAGGTCGGGAGGTTGGTGGTGTTGGGGGGTCGGGAGGCTAGGGCGTCGTCGGGCGCAATGGCGGAGGGGCCAGCTCGCCGGGGGAGGAGAGGTTGGGGAGCTCCGGGGGATGGGGTCTGTGAGCTCGGCTTTATAGCACAGGGTGGGCTCGCCGGAAGGGCATCGAGGCGTCGGGATCCGGATCCTTGGGATCGTCGATCTCAGGATCGGCGTGGGGGAAGAAGAACGGGTCCCCAGAAGGAGAGAGAGAGGGGTGGCGGGTGGCGAGGCCTAAGCCCTTTTGAGGGTGGGGGTGGGGTATTTTCGTGGGCAACTGGAGCCCAGGCTCTGGAGAAGCTGGCGTTGGTGGGCGGGTGCTTTGGTGGCGCCCCTTTTTTTTTTAAAATAAAACAAAAACAAAATAAAACCCTATCTATAAATATTTTATATAGGGTTATATATACCAAAATGATAGGAATATTCCCTTTCATTTGAACATTTTCAAAAGAAAATCAAACTTTATAAAAACTAATTTTTCAAATTCAAATAAATTCAAATTTGAATCCAAATCTTTGCAATGTTTTCCTGATATTTTGGAGTGTCATGTTTGCTCCTCTCATACTTTTGATCAAGTATTTATGGCTTAGTTTTTTTGAAATGTTTCCCCATGCCAAAGTTTGAAATTCAAATTCAAAACTCAAAATTCTGAAACTTCAAATGGCATTCAAATTCAAACAGGATGCATAGGATGTAGCTATAATTGTAAAACATTCCAAATTTTGGGATGTTACAAACCTACCCTTAAGATGAATCTAGCCCTCGAGATTGGGTTATAAAAATAGGTGCTGGTCTAAGAAGATCTTCTTGGCGTTCCCAGTGGCTTCTTCCTCGGTGTGGTGACTCCCCCACAAAATTGATGACCTTTTGGGTGACTCCTTGCAGTCTAAAATTGACGGGTTTCTCCTTGTAAGTCGGATCCTTTGTCAAAATGTATGGCCTCTAGGGCCTTTTGTCTCTTGGAACATCGGCCATGTCGGCGACACTTCGGTGGAAACATGAAAGACATCATGAACCGGACAATCCTTGGCAATTCCAACTTATGCAACTTCTCCCGGCGTTGAGGATTTTGTAGGGGCCAATGAATGGGGTGCTAACTTTCCCTTGACTCCAAACCTCTTGATTCCACGAAGTGAGACACACGAATATGCTGGTCTCCCTTGTAAGTCCTTCCTTCCTTCTGTCCATAACTCTTACTTCGTGCTATCTTGAGCCTTCTGAATCAGCTTGACTTTCTCTTGGAATCCTTGATAAGGTCGGAACGAAAAGTGATCGATCTCAACACTATCCCAGCAAGGTTTCCACCTCCTTATATAGAGCTTGAAAGGGCCATCTTCAATGGATTGATAAGCTTTTGTATGAGAACTCTGCGTTGGCAAATTATCATCCCAGCTAGACCCATAGTCTAGCACACAAGCTCTCAACATGTCCTCGAATCGATTGACTCTCCGTGCATCCATCAACCTGCGGATGAAAGGCTGTCTAAATTCCATCCTCGTCCCAAAGTTTCATGCAGCTTTCCCAAAACTTTGAGGTCTGTTCCTCTATACCGATTTTCCTCGGAACTCCATGCGGACATCGATCCTGGTCATGTATATCTTGGCCAACTTGGCCTTTGTATAGGTAGTCTTCACGGGAATGAAGTGAGCTACCTTAGTCAAGCGATCAACTACCGGATAGAATCATAACTTTGAGCGGGTCTGGGTAATCCGTGATGAAATCCAACCAAGTTTCTCCCATTTCCGGGGAATCGACAAAGGTTGAAGTAACCTGGGCCGATGCTGCCTTTACGTTGACAAACATCACATCTTCCCCACTGGCAATGTCCTTCTTCATACCTCCACGAAACTTTGCTTCAAATCCGGTACATCTTGGTTTGGGGTGAATTCGTGAATCATGAGCCTCTGAAGAATTAGCTTCGAGCTCGGGATCATTGGGCACTATCGATCCTCAAACCATATAGTTCCGTGTTCATCCTTACGGAATCCTTTAGCTTTTCCTTCCTCCATCTTTTGCTTTATCTCTCGATTTCCTTGTCCGATTTGGGCTTCACGAATCCGTTCGGTCAAGGTGGAACTTCGAGTTGCAACAAATCCTTTGGAACTATCTCCGTCGGAGATCTGAAGTCATCAACTAACTCCGGGTAATCCTCTGTTGTAAGTGTTCACATAACTCTTACGGCTCAAAGCATCTCTAAACATTAGCTTCCGGGGTGGTAATGCGGGTCTCATTCATAGTCCTTTATCAACTCTAGCCATCTCCTCTTTGAGTTCAATTCCTTTTGAAGATATACTTCAAACTCTTGTGATTGTAGACATCTGGATTTCCGATGAAATGTCTCAGTCTTGAGTGCATTTCCCTGTTCTAACTCCAAATCATCGTGGCATAATTCATCTCATGAGGCCGTGCTTGAGGCATAAGCTACCACCTTCCATCAATACTCCTCAAAGGTCCCGAGCGTCTAATAAACCGGTATTCCTTGTGTATGTCGGCAAAATCAACTTTGGGGCTGTGACCAACCGTTCTTTAATTCCAAAATGGCTTCCATTCCTCGGTCCAAACATACTTGGCGTCCTTCTTCAACCTCGGTCATGGGCTTGGCAATCCGAAGTTCTCAATGAACCTCGATAATATCCTGCGGTCGAAACTGCGGATCTCCTTGGTGGGTGGGTGATTGCCCGGTGGATTCAACCTTGGCGGGATCAAGGCTATTCCTTCTCTGAAATAACATGAGAATCAACTTCCTTCAACCAAAATTCACATTTCTGAACTTGGCATACAACGATGTTCTAAGTTTCTCGAACTACAAAATGCTCCTTATGCTCTTCCTCGCTCTTGAAGAATATCAATATATCATCGATGAACACCACGACAAACTTGTCCGATATTCCATGAACACCTTGTTCATCAAATTCATAGTATCAGGGCATTAGTCAATCAAATGACATGCGGTATACTCATACAAACCATACAGTAGTGAATCTGTTTTGGGTATATCCTTTTCACGAATCTTCAGGATGATACCCGATAAATCGATCTTAGAAAATACCTTGGCTCCAACAAGTTGATCAAACAAGTCATTGATCATTGGGAAGTACTTGTTCTTGATGGTTACTTTGTTCAATGCCGATAATCCACAACCATCCTCAAGCTTCCATCCTTCTTCTCTACCGGGGGGCTCCCCAGGTGATGAGCTTGGGCGAATATATCTTTTCTCCAATAACTCATTTATTTGATCCTTGATCTCTTTCAACTCATTGGTGGCATCCGATAAGGTCTCTTGGATATTGGGGCTGTGCGGCAATAACTTCGATCGAAACTCAATGTCCAGTCCGGTGGCATTCTGGTAATTCCTCCAGGAACACATCGGGAAAGTCTTGCACTCTGGCACTTCCTCTGAACAACTCCGTGAGAATACTGATTCTTCATCGGCTGTGCTGGCTACATACTTGATCCTCTTACGCTCGGGTGGTGGCGGAATAGACTTCTTGCATGCGATCAATGTTCCCTTCAAACTTGACAACCAATCCATGCCTAGGATTATATCAAGGTGCTGGTTTCCAACACTATGAGGTCCACGGGAAATTTGTGGTTCCCGATGTTGAGGATTCGAGGACAGCCTACTCCGCCATCATTTCTCCTCCTGCAGGCCCGGCGAAGGGGCTTCTAAGGGTTCTAGTCATAATCCGTACTTTTCCACAACTACCCTTGATATGAATGAATCGTTGCACGAGAATCAAAGAACCAAAACTGAGCGTGAATTCAATAAAACTTACCAACCACGATGTCGGCTGATCATAGCGTCCTCCCGTCGATGTGGTTCACGGCCTTGCGAGAGAACGGTTGGCTTCTTCTTTGAGCCTCCATTGCCATTTCCATTCTTACGCTGGCCTCCGGCGTCGGTGGCATAGTGCCTGTCTTACGGCACTTAGGCGGTGATGTGGCTCGAGATCCTTGAATGGCGAAGCAGTCTGATTGCCATTACCATTGCCATTGCCATTGCCATGGCACGACTTATTATCTCGCTGCGGTTGTTCCCATTTCCTCCATGGTTATGACCTCCATGGTTATGATGGGTGTGCCCTCTGAGTGCGGTGCATAGCGGGGCCTGCTTGAGCTCCGGTTGTGCTTCCCTGGCTGTACTTCGCTTGGCTTCTACTCTTGCTGCTTGCCTTCGGAATGGTGGCCTTGTCTACCAGCTCCTGGTAGTTGTTGAAAGTAGCCACAATAAGTTGCATGCTCAGTTCATCATTGAGTCCCTCAAGGAACTTCTCACCTTGGCGGCATCGTGGCCACATCATGCGAGGGCATAGCGGCGAGCTTGCTGAATTCATCCGTCTTGTGCCACGATCGGTTCCCTAGCGCAAGTTTGGAACTCACGCTTCTTGGACTCATGGCTCCAGTGAGACATGAAGCGGTCTGGAAAACTGCTTGGAATTGATCCCATGTGATGCCACCCATGGGAAAAGTGGCGGTGTAATTCTCCCACCAAGAGCTGCAGGTCCATCCGGTTGGTGTCGGCAAAGCGCACCTTCTCGCATCGGTGCATCCAACGGTGACTAGCTCTCTTCCGATTTTGGAGCCAATCATCAACCACAATCGGCTCGGTGCTACTAGAGAACACTGGCGGATTCAACCTCGAATCGAGTCAAGTTGTCCACGATGGGTGGTGGCGGTGGCGGTGGATTGTTGGCGGTGTTGTTACGATTACGAATAAGGAGCTGCATCGGTGCATTACTGCTTGTTGGAGCAGCTGGGTGAGCTCGGCGGAAACCGATGTCACGTCTCGGAGGCATCACGGTGTTTTGGAGGGGTTGAGAAATTTAGAATAGAACAATGGTCTATGAAAATAACACTACCCATATGAATGCACAATCATAACACACCAATCATTTATTCATTCCACTCAAACATGGTTCAAACTTCGATTACAAAAGCTCATGACTAATCGAAGGAAAACATCGGCCCTAAGCGATCGGCGAAAAGGTAAAAGATAACATGGTGGTCGACTAAAAGTCTTCATCGATGGCGCCTCCTCTTGGGGTTTCCTTGATGGTACTCCTTGAAATCCTGATCATTGCTCACGAGGGTGCTTCATCTCCACTCGGGTAAAGGTCCTCTCCCAAGTCCATCTTTTCCTCTATCGGCAAGCTTCATCTTGGTCATCGACTATCTCCATGAAGTCCGTGATTTCTTCCTCATAGCCAAGGAAGTCTGCGCGTGCCTTCTCCTCGATTCGATTCGGGAACAAAAGCTTCCAGGTGTGTCTTGAGTTCTGGTAGCTGAATCTCCCGTTTCAGAAGACACTCCAAGTCTGGATGTCTGAGAGAGTGGAATCGTCCTCAATGTGGATGATATCTCCATTCCTTGCCCTGCGAGAAACCATGGCGAGTCGGTGATCGAGCTCGGCCACATACTCCTCTCGGAGATGTCCAAGTGCTCGATAGATCGCCACGTCCTTCCGATGATCATTGAACTCGGTGAACTCAAAGTTGATAGGCTGTGTGTCCTCCAAAGGTTCTCCACAGGATATGCACTTCAATCCTGGGCGGGTGTCATCGGAAGTGCATTAGTGGGTTTCCGGTGATCGAGGTAGAGCTATCTTACTGCTTCACCATCTGGACCAGCTTTCTTCGAAGGGCATCGTCTCATCGGGCTGGCAGAACTCGGTAGAAAACTGGGTTGAACTCGGCCATCTAGAATGTTGCAAAGGGAGAAAAGTCAAATTGAGCAGGAAAGAATTATAGAATGAAAAGGGTTCAAAGTAAATGGTCTCCTTATGGTTTTCGATCCTAGGGGTTACGATCCTACGGTCCGTGTGCTCGATACCATCTCTGGCGACGACCCAAAATCGGTCAAATCTACGTATGCATGCCATCCCAAGATCATCTTTGGTACTCACGTACATCGATAAAGTAATCAAAGTTCAATCACACGAATATCATTAAGCGATTCTTATATAGAGTCTTTATTACAAGGGAATAAATTTGGCTCAAGGCCAACTCATGAAATAAACTACAAATCTTTGGAAGCGTCGAAGGTAGCGAGTCCATCCGACTCAAGAGGCTGCATGGCGGGCGTAGCCTCCTCGATGGAATATATCTACGCAACATAATACGTTGCAGCCATGTTCGACTTTTGGAATAAGCGGCAAGTCATGAAGAATTAACAATAATAAAATTACTAACTCTATATGCATTTTGGCTTGGAGCTCTAAGTTTCATCATTTTGGAAAAGCAAATTTTATCCTACTACGTGGACTTGCTTGCAAATTACTACAATTGTTGGTAGTTATTGAGATGGTTCCGCCAACCAATATCTCGTTCCCAAATTATTAAGTCATAAACCCTCAAATTATTTCATTAGTTTTAGTGTTGAGATATCCGAATACTTCCAAGTTCGAGGCTCAAATATCGTAACGGGGACACGGCTAATCGATTAGATCTTTAAACTCTTGAGGAGGTTCACTTTCCCATAAGAATCATTCCTCCTTTAAAGTCTTGCACTTCATGGTGTTTGAAGGCGGGACGAATAAACGGTCTTCGGAGAGTTCTTCGCCTGCGTACCCATCCAATCCTCGGTTCGTCTACTTCTCGTAGTACCGTCCCAGCGTCACTACTAGGGTCACAGCGAGCCCATAATGGCTTGCGGCTGCCTGGTACTTCGGTCATGGGGCATCCATCCTTCTCTTTGGCTGGGTGAAGCTTTCCTGAGGATGTCATGGCGCTTCTCCATGCATCCAGCACTGCGGGTGCTCGGTGCCGTCAACTCCTCCACCCAGTGTGATTTTCGAAGTCCATCTTGATCATTGTAGTTCATGGGGTCATCATCATCATTGACTCTCCATCTTGCTTATAATTTCCTCATCCCAAATCCGTCTCGAGCATAGCAAAGTAACTACTAGTCCGGGGTCATGGTAACAAGGGATTGGTTCATCCTACCATGATACTACTCAAGTTTAATGACTTCAAGATTTCACTACTGCATGCATGGTGGGGTGGTGACAACTACTAATGCACAAAAACATAGGTATAGAAATAACATGATCAAAACTTGCCTTCTTGATGATCCTCGTAAGCTAAAAAGTCGTAGTAGCAAGCGCACTCGGAAACCTCTGAGACAAACAATAACATAATAAGCACAAAGCAATAGGATCACACAACATAACAAAAGTAACATAACACAACAAATCAACCAAAACCAAATCCAAAGGAAAACTCAAAGAAACCAATTCAAAGTTTTTCCCTACTCCAAACAATAACAAAATTAGTTTTTTATATAACAAAAATTCCTTAATATAACCTAATCAT
>JAHIAM010014333.1:0-18683 GCA_021605205.1 Aegilops longissima
TGTGAGTGTTGCGTGCGTGCGTGGGTGCATGTGTTTGTGTGAGTGTTGCGTGGATGCAGTTCATGTGCATGCGTGCGTGTGTGTATAATCACCACACCAGCTCCTGTGTGTTAAAACAGACGGCTCGGCATACCAATACAAGGCCACCATGTCCGTTGTGCCCGCGGTCATGACTTCGAACCACCGTCCAAATATTTTTTGTCGTTTGTTTTCATTCTTACTAGCAAGATGCCCGTGCGTTGCACGTAACATCAAGATGCATTTGTATGACTTGTTTATCTTGTGAGAGAAAAGTATGAACGAGGGAAGACCTTATTTGCAAATGTGGAGAGGTGTGTGGGTACCTTTTTGCAAAATCGCCATAGTTTTTTCCTATCCGTCAGATATAAATCGGACAGCCTATATTGCAGGATGGCAGGCACACCATCATTACCAAATCTGTTTTTTATAAGAGTGTATTTTATGTATTTTATAAGAGTGTAGATGTAGAGTAGATACAAGTCGACAGGTGGGCATGATGGTAGTGAGATAATGTGATGCAACACTAGAGGTGCCACGTGGAGCGTTTAACTGGTCAACTAGTCATGTCATGAGCAAATACAGAGTTGTACGGTGAGCACGTGACTGTATAATAACCACTAAACATAAATGGTGACCGTAATGAGTGGATTCTGAAGTCCAATGTACGTATCGTGCTTTCGCTTCAAATACAATGATCGTCATTGCATATATCGCGAGAGAAAGATGAAACATGCGTGAATTTTCTAGGGCTTACTCTTAGAGGACCTGGAGATAGTTTTGTGTGCATACGTGAAAGGCGTGCAGGGGGTATCACGATGGAGAGAGAGATGCTCTTCGTTTCTCTTTATTATGACTAACTTTGTATATAGTATAAAATATACAAATTCACAGTCTTGGAATAAATATCATTGTGGGCACAATGCAATGCAAATTAGCGTTCGTACTCCTCCATATAACTTTGTAATGTTGTATATATGTAGAAACTCTAAAATAATTTTTTGGCCACACTTTATTCAAAAGGAATATTATATGCAAAATAAACGTGAAGAGAGGAATTTTTAGATCAATGGGGTACGTGATGTAACATGTGTGAATGTGTAGTTTATGCATTCGGCGGGGCCTAGAGAGGTATGTGTGTGTATTACGATTCGAGAGAGGCATGGATAGAGGGGCCGACAGGCGTGGGAGAGATAGCGAGAAATGAGTGGTCTAGAGAGAGAGGCGAATATGACATCACGACAAGAGATTCCATTCCCTTGAGTGTGTATATGCAAGGGGGGGATAGAGGCACCATGAGAAATTTTACGTGTGTGTGGTGTTTGTGTTGGTATGTGTGGGTGTGAGAAGATAATGAGGCGTGGGGGCAGAGGGTGTGTCACGCGTGAGGTCCGTGGGTCGAGGTAAGGCCCTTCATTCGGTTCCGTCCTGCGCCACATTGGTCGGCCCGTGGCGCATTTAGGAAGAACCATGGATGACTAGTCGTACAAGACAAAGATAGCAGAATTGTGAAGGACTCTGTGTCCTTGACAAAGCCGGCTAGGATTTGTAACCCTAGGTTCTCGAATAAGGTAACCCATTTATCTACGATATTACTATTCATCCAAACTAACTTTAAGGGCATCCTACAGAATGCTCTGCTAGAATCATACTAAATCGATTAGGAAGAGAGGTGTGAGACAATGCGTGAGAGGCAGGCGTAAAGATAATGTGCGTACATGAGACACGAGGCAGGTCCATGTATATAGAAAGGTCGATGAGGATTGTGCGTGTGTATGTTTGCGAGAGGAAGAGTGTTTGTGATAAAGGTTAGTGAAAACAGTTGTAAATGGTTACGAGAGGGAGGGAGGGTTATATCTAGAGCATGTGTGCAAGAAAGACACCTCGGGAGAGAGTGTGTGAGCATGTGAGAGACCACCGATGGAGAGTGAAACTACACGTAAAGACTGCTCTACACATTGATTAAAGATATACATTGTATCAAATATTAGGATGGGATCATGATATTTGCAATTAGCGTAAGGCGGTCATTGATCCATCAGTCATCTAGATTCTATCGAATTTGAGCATGTCTATGTTATTATTCGACACAATTGATCCACATAGTTAGTATTTTGAACTCCAGACAATGCATCGCTTTAGCAATCGAATATAAACGTGAGTATAGTTCATGTTGTGTGTGTAAAGCACATTATACATACGAAAGTTACACAATGGACATTATAAATAGCTACCTATGAACTAGCATACATTTAAATTCAACTTAAGGTGGTCTAAAAAATCGAATTCAACATGAAGTCCATTCAATTATTTGAATTTGATATCATGGCATTTGTAAACCATACCTAAATTATGGGGGCACCAATCTTTGCTCTGGTTTTGTACATAATAGCATATGTACTCGTGTACAAAATAGATTCAAATTTAGCTCCTCCATTCCAAAATAATCGTAGTTATAGGATTTTCAAGTGTCAAAATTTCAAAAAGAAGCGGATAATTTAATGAGGTTTTCAAACATACAAGGTCAAATATAACGTTATCTATTTAGGTCAATCCTCATAGTTCAAGAGTACTCTAAACGTGAATGATTATGTTTCAAAATTTCGAACGAAGCGCCAAAAGAGCCTCTACTCACCCGAAACCGCGTGAGACCAATGTTTGGTAGTACAAGGAAATTACTTTTCTAATAACTCTCGACCCGTGAAACCTATTGGCCCGATGTCCAAAGGTCTAAACAGGGTAGGTTTGTAACTTCATCTAGGCATACGCAACCGCCTCGAAAAACATTCATACACAATGGCCGCCTAAGCACACATGCGGCGGCGAAATCGCTCCGCCCACTATTTGGGACACCGGGATTACCATCCTACCCCGACCCGTAGTAGGTCCGAAATTTAAGAGGGGCAAAGTTTGTACTTTCCCAAATTTCAAACAAGCGTCCCATCTTCTGTTCAAAAAGCCAAAAACAAGCGCGTCCCGGACGAAACATGGTTCCCCCACCCGTCCAATTCCCCATTACGTACTCCATGGGCGCCAAAACTACCTCTCCACCAGCTGCGAAACCCGGCGTCCTCCGTCCGCCACCCCATCCCACCCATC
The DNA here is from genome assembly GCA_021605205.1 of Aegilops longissima. Classification (NCBI taxonomy): domain Eukaryota; kingdom Viridiplantae; phylum Streptophyta; class Magnoliopsida; order Poales; family Poaceae; genus Aegilops; species Aegilops longissima. The sequence continues at coordinate 3,118 of JAHIAM010014333.1, forward strand.
AACGCTGCCCTCCTCCATCACGCCGAGCCGACACGCGACCTCGTGCCCACCATAACCTCAACCGCAACACCCTCCATGGCTAGTAGTTGAAGCCGAGGCCGAGCCGTCCGTACCCAAGCCCGTTCAACCACGCTGTCCTGTGCCTCACCGCTGCTGCTCCAACTTTGCCACCCTCCACCGCACCGGAGTTGTTCCTGCTACGCCGTCCTTCGCCGCCTCGGATCTGCTTCCCCTCCGCTGATATACGGCCACGACAACACAGTCAACAATTTGGCCATGGGTTCGTCCAAGCCTGCACCCTCGAACATCGGTTTCCCAGTAAAAGAAGAAGATCGGGCGACATGTGGAGGTGACCACACCAACAACGAAAAAGGTACTCCTCTTCCCTTATTCGTACAAATCTTACGTCTCTGCTTGCGGTATTCATCCCACGAAGACACTAGTTGACCGCTTCTTCTTGATACTAGATGTTCCTAGTAACTTCGATGCACAAGGTTTCTCGTCATATACTATTTCACCTTAGCTAGAGGTCCGTCGCCCCTTAATTTCAATTTCTAGCAGTTGATTCCCAATTAACGGAAGCATTCCCGGCGTAACGTGCGCTAATCGCCTATTACGCCCGTGGAAGCAGCGCTTGATGTTTATCTTAGGGCGTGTGCGGCCTAGAAACTCTGGCGCTGATCTGGAGGTCGGCCGTGATTAAAGGGATGGCCTGGGGCGCTGCCAAGCACGGGGTGGTGTGAGGTCGATGGGAGGCGGGCGGCGGAGGCAGGTGCTCGGGCGGTGGTCGCCGGGCGGTTCGAGAAAGATCATCAACGGTGATGGCGGGAGGTAGGCGAAGGCCATCTGCCCGTTCTTTATAGATCGGACGGTTCATTAAAAAATCGACGACCTATTTATTTTCAATCATTGTTATCTTAGATATGACCACATGTGGTGGTGTCTTTGGAGGAGTACTGCATTTCTGTGCTCATATATTACAAAATCATACGGAGTAGAATCTAATTTTGTTTGCCATGCAATGTTGTAGATCTATCATATGTCTCCTGTCATTTATTTTTCAGCCACCGCTATCTGCTACTTTTACGATGCACTAGTTCGCACACACTTCACCCTTACTCTCACTATTGTGTTTTTATGCAAGGGTATTTCAGACCCTGCCTTGTGATGTAAGAAATGAATAGAGAGAAGTCGCACCAGCGTGGTACGCGGCTAGGCAAAAAGGTTTCAAGGCTTTAAAGGGTGTAGTGTCAGCAAATGGAGACGAGGAACGTAGCTTTGGAGTTGATGATCTCGCTCGCCGTGAACCACCAACCCAGGTGCTTGTTTTAACTTCACGGTGTCATATGTGGTTGCATGTTGCATATGGTGTCTAGCTTGTATTCGAAAGGCCGAAGTCAGTAAGATAAGGAAAGATTTTTTTTACATGAACCACCATCCCGTGAGCACCAAAAGACAAATAGCTAGTCAGGAGCCTGGCCGAGCGATGACAAGCCCAACAAAGATAGGCATCACCGAAAGCCAACGAAAAGCTGCGATGGTGGCAAAGCAGCCGCCTCCACCAGGCTCTCGGGTCCTAGATGATCATGCTCACCACTCCAGCCGGATGTCTAGCTTGTATTGCTTCCAATTTCGTTAAATTGCATCTGCTTAGCTTACACATTATACCTTTGAATATGACATGCCTTTCATTTTTGGTACATACTAGTACATACATGTATTAACCATGTTCTTACATCAAACTAATGTTCTTGTGTATCCCTCATCAATCACTTATGACGAGGCAGGCAGGCAAGGGGACTACTCCTCATTTAAAGAATGCAGCGTCAGCCTCCCGACATGATTCTCAAGAAACAGAAATGCTAGATGAAGATAGTGAACGTAGCTCTGTAGTTGATTACATCATTTCCCCTACACTAGCATCGCAGGTGCTTGCTCTAACTTGGCAGCGTGATATGTGGTTGCATGTTGCATATGGTGTCTAGATTGTAATTCTTCCAATCTGGTTAAACTGCATGTGCTAGTATGCTTAGCTTATACATTATACCTGTTAATGTGACATGCTTTCCTGTATTTAGTACATAGTACATCTATCTATTAAGCATGTACTTACATAAAACTATTGTTTTTTGTATCCCGCATCAATCAACATGACGAGACACCTTTAGTATATGCGGTGCGATATTAGTTGCATCTTTCATATGATTAATAGCATGTCTGCTTCTAATTTGTTGAAATTCCATTTATGATGGGGCGCTTTTAACTTGGCAGAGTCATATTGGTTGCATCTTTCATGTGGTGTCTAGCTTGCATTGCTTCTTATTTGCTAGAATGGTTTACGCTTAGTTTACACAAACAGTTGTGACCATGCCATGCCGTCCTGTTTTCGTACATATTCCATCCTGGTATCATGTGTTTGCCTTACATCAAGTAGTGATTGTCATTATCATGCATGAATGAGTTACGAAGAGAGAATTTTATTGCTTTTTCTTGTCGGTTTTACTTGACAATTCAAAATCAATAAAGCGGAAGGAAGTTAGCAAGGCAGCGGATAAAGGTGCTCCTTCGAGCGGAGGGCCTCTATAGTTTCTACTCCTCCACACCCCAAGATGATTTGTAAGACAACACATGCATAGAAACTCAACAAAGCTGTGTTTATGATGAGCACGTCTCCCTAGTGCAGCATCACGGTGCTCCCTCTAACTTGGCACCTTGTTATATGTGGTTGCATGTTATGTGTGATGTATAGCTTGTATTGCTTCTAATTTTGTTGAATTCCATCTACTTACTTTACACATTATACTTGAATAAGACACGTGTTCCTGTTTCTAGAACATACAATATCATCTATCACACCATGTTCTTACATCAAATTACTATTGTTGTGTAACCTACAACAATCACTTATCATAAGACACATTTGACTTGGTGTGATATAGGTTACATCTCACATTCTTTTCTAGCTTGTACTACTAATTTGTTGAAATGGCACTTATGATGAGACAGTTTTAACTTGGTAGAGTGATATTCGTTGCATCTTTCATATGGTGTCTAGCTTTCATTGCTTCTAATTTGTTGAAATGCCTTCTCCTTAGTTTACACATCATAAGCTTTGAGTATGCAATCTTTGTGAGTATGCAATCTGTGAATATGCAATGGCACTAATGACGAGAGACCTCTAACATGGTAGTGTGATGTTGTTTGCATCTTGCATATGATTTATTTCTTATACCGCTTCACATTTGTTTAAACGCCATTTATGATGAGACAACATTAACTTGGCGAGTGATATTTGTAGCATCTTTCATATGGTGTCTACCTTCCATTGCATTGCTTATAATTTGGTGAAATGTCTTCTTCTTAGTTTACACATCATAGTTCGGTTATCTCTTCCGTCCTGTTTTTCATACATATTACATCCTCCTATCATGTGGTTGTCTAACATCAAAGTTCAGTTAAATCGCATCACACATCAATTTGTTTTGAAGAACTAAATTGTTATTCGCTTTTCTTGTAAACTTGACTTAACATGGCGCAGAGAGAAGAGGAAGAAACATAGAATGGCAGGGAATGAGAAGCGGATGAATCCTGCAGATTCTGCTGAATGCGATGGTGCAATAGAAGGTCAAAGTCCAACGGAAAATTCTACAAACACAGCATCCCATGCTACACGAGTTGCAAAAAAAAAGCCAAACAGAAACAAATAGCTGCCACCAAAGATACAGAGACAGCCCTAGTTTTTGCAACACCTACCACAGTACTACCAGCTTCACGACTTACTCGTGCGTCAACGAGCTAGCACACGTTCCCAAGCTCCCTTGCCACGACACTACTTCCCAAGCACTCTTGACACAAGACGAGTTGGCAATATCAGATGAACCTTGTGAGCTTCAACAGCAAGAAGGTAGTTGGCCGGAGTCAAGTTACTGATTGCATGCTTCTTTATATGTAGTCTCACAGTTTGATGTACACTAACACTTCCTATGTTCGTTGTTGGACTAGCACCTAGGCGCAAGAGAAACAAACATCGGGATAATGCTCGATAGGTTAACTAAATCTAGGCGAGGAAGAATGGAGATCCATTTTGAGGCAGGTTTAAAAGGCCACGTGATGCTCTGAGTCAGCCAAGTTAGTATCGAGGCAGCGGTTGCCGTTAGGTGTCATGTACGTATCCTCCCAACATGGATTGATGCAGGAATGACAAAGAGCGAAACCAGTTCAACACCTTCCTCGACCATTTATCTATAAGTATGGTTATGTATGGAAACTAGTAATATCGTCTTGCTCTGTCCCATACTTTCTAGGTTGTTGATAATGAGACTCCCATAATTTTCAACAGATGAGGTTCAAGTTGGATAGCCAAGATGATGCAACCGAGACAAGCTTGCACCCATGTTTTCAAGTCTGCTCATGCGATGTCGGTATAACTTGAGGAAAACTCACTTTGAAGGCAAGGCTAACGATGAACTTTCCCAAACATCTCGATGGAAAATATATCGGATGAAGACCGGAGGGCCTTGTTAAACACTGTCGATCCAAAGTATCGGTACATTATATATATGTGATCAGATCATATGTTGAAGTCCTATTTACGCATGTGCCACACAAATCTATCTTCTTGTAGGTGAACTGTTCAAAGAACAAGGCCAACCGTACGAAAGTGAAATTCAACAGACAACAGGATCTCGTAGCTATATTGCACAATTGCAAGGCTCTTGTAATTAGCTGTTGTTTCACTCTTTTCGCTGTACCATATTATCAGATCTATATTGCCTTGTTCGAAATGCAGAGGAAAGCCCGCAAGGACCAAAAAGTACCTGAACCAAATGTTGTGGAAATCTTCAAGGACTGTCACACCAGCAAGAAGAAGGGCATGACTACACCAGTCAAAGCCGCTGTTGTAAGTCCTTAATCCGCATGCCTTTTAACTACTACTTACTCTTACTTGTGCCTTGAACTGCATGGTTTGCAGCCAATGTCTATTACTCTTTTCAATTTTATACACAATTGTCTTAGCGTATCATTGCACCTTACAAGGTTTAAAGAGAGGAGTGATGCTCCTTTGATCTTGACACGTAATCTAGTTCCATCTTGGACTTGCCCACAAGCGTTACAATTGCTGTTTGTTTGTTCTCGGTTGTTTTGTGATATGAATGATGTCATACTATGCTTACCATATTATAAACTTCGTCTCTTTATCCTTAGCCTCAATACAATGTGAAGAAATAGACAATACATTAGCGATGGTACATGGTCATATGTTTGGAACCTGGTTTTATTATGTACTTTGCAATAAAATACAACTAATATTTTACATGGGTTCACCGAGAATAAGTTACGTATATAGACCAAAGCTATTTTGTTTGGTTTGCTGCCTCCTTAATATCTTACGTTACGGTACTAGTAATGTAAAACCTCAACTTTTCAGTGAGCTATGGAAAAATGGTGGAACCGCCACCTTTTGAAGGTGGCGAGGCAACTATAACCGCAATGTCGCTCTTGGTGCGGTGGGTCATTACTGTCCACTAACGATTGCCAAAAGCACGTTCTGCGTATCTTGGGTTGGTTGTTAAGGCAATATCGTCCAAATTGCCTCATGATCAAGATATGCAAGCTCAAAGCAATGTTGTATCTGCGCTCCGGACACAAGTCCATTCCCTAATGAGACCCTTTGTGAAACAAGGAGAAACATTGCTCAATGTCGTCGAGATCGCATGGTTTTGAAACCGGACTATCGGACATTTGCTATGTTGTTCGAGAGCCTAGGGAAATGAAGGCGAGGGTTATAGTGCTCCATCGGACAATACAACATGAAAGCGTAACGTCAGATCAAATGGTGAGCCACGAACTTACGGTGGTGCATTTATCCGCTGGTATCTAAGTTTTATGCCAACCTTCCTTTTGTTATATAGTTGTAATTTTTTTGAGTGCGATACAAAATTTATTCTTAACGTGCAGCCACCGGCTGAAGAAAACAACAAGCCATTTTTGTATAGTGTAGGGTGTTCCCTATATTTGCCACCGGTGGCGATCTTTTATGCCAGTGGATGTAATCTGTGCAATCACCTTAATAGCCTAGCGTTAGTTTGACCTTATTTATTTCCTAGTCTTCTTTTTCCCTGGTTTGCTAGTGGCGCAACTACCATGGGCCATATCTACGGCCGTAGGATCCATGGGTCTCCCTACAGCCATCGATAAATGGGCACAGAATCGGTGGGCCTCGGCCGTCGGATAAATGGGTCCACATGGGCGTAATGGGCGTAATTGGTATCGGCCCAAAGACGGTAGTAGGCGTTAACAGCCGTGGGACAGCAAAGGCTTAATTACATCACAGGCATAACATGTCGTTAATGGGCCGAATATAGGACGGACGAAAGCGGCATAGCAGGTTAACAGGCGAAGCGGGCGACTCTTGCCATGGGCGAATTTGGCCCATTAGGGTAACAGCCGATGTGGGCGACTCTTGCCATGGGCGAATTTGGCCCATTAGGAGAACAGCCGATGTGGGCCGACTCTTGCCATGGGCGAATTTGGCCCATTAGGGAACAGGCGGTGTGGGCGGAATGTCGAGGCTGAAAAGGAGCCCAAGAATGTATGGGCCGTCAATAGGCGAAAGCTAACCACGGGTTGAAGCGGCCCATGTAAATCACGGGCCGTTAATGGGTACAAAGAAAATTACTGTTCATTATGGGCTAGAGTCACCGTGGGCACGCAAAGGACCGAAGATATGAAGGCCTCATATGGGCGAAAGACGTCATGGGCCATACGTGGGCGAAAGTGAAATGGGTGGTGTTATATTCAACAGCCCACATGGCGTTGTTGGGCCGATTTCCTGGCCGTGAGTTAACGGGCCGTAAAATGGGCTATTTGCGAAGAGACCGTTAACGAGCTTTTCATGGGCCAGCTCGTTAACTTTTGACCAAGTCAAAGCGGGCCGACTTTGTAAGCTAAATGGGCGATGGTGGGCGTGGCGCGTGTCGACATATCATAGGCGCTATATGACCCATCGACAAGGCGACACGTGTTTCGTCCGGCCAATAAGAATTTTACGTGGAAATTTCCCATTGGTCGGGCTGTTAACGGGTTATCGGATCCAAACCCGACCCGATAGCTTAACGGCGTTCCGTTCACGGTGGATGCCACGTGTCGGTCACCCTTAGCGAAAGCATACATGACGCATGATTTATCGTCATGGAAGTGGACACTCCGTGATGATAATTTTGGTAATGTCATGGAACACTTCTACGACATCACATGTATGACTATCTTGATTACATCATAAATTTGTCATGGATGTACATGCATGACAAAAACGCGACCTCTTGTGACAAACACGTATCATCACGGAAGTGTATTTTTTGTAGTGGTAAGATCGACACACTACAAAGCAACTCTTCCATTGCAAGATAAATAGATCAAGTTGGCTAAACAAAACCCAAATATCGGAGTAGAAGAAATACGAGGCTATAAGAAATCATGCAGATAAGAGATCATAGAAACTCAAATAACTTTCATGGATAAAAACATAGATCTGATCATAAACTCAAAGTTCATCGGATCCCAACAAACACAACGCAAAAAGAGTTACATCATATGGATCTCCAAGAGACCATTGTATTGAGAATCAAACAAGAGAGAGAGAGAGGAAGCCATCTAGCTACTAACTACAGACCCGTAGGTCTACAAAGAACTACTCACGCATCATCGGAGAGGCACCAATGGACATGATGCACCCCTCCGTGATGGTGTCTAGATTGGATCTGGTGGTTCTGGACTCTGCGGCGGCTGGAATTGATTTTCGTCGACTCCCCTAAGGTTTCTAGAATATTGGGGTATTTATAGAGCAAAGAGTCGGTTCAGGGGGCACCCGAGGTGGGCACAACCCACCGGGTGCGCTGGCCTCCCGCACGCATACCGGTGGGTTGTGATCCCCTCAGAGCACCCCCCAGGCGCTTCTCCGGCCCACTCGATGTCTTCTGGTCCAAAAGAATTCCACAAAAGTTTCATGCGTTTGGACTCCGTTTGGTATTGATTTCTGCGATGTAAAAAACATGCGAAAAACAAAGCGGCACTTGGCACTATGTTAATAGGTTAGTACCAAAAAATGATATAAAATTACTATAAAATGATAGTAAAACATCTAAGAATGATAATATAACAATATGGAATAATCAAACATCATAGATCGTTGGAGATGTATCAGCATCCCCAAGCTTAATTCCTGCTCATCCTCGAGTAGGTAAATGATAAAAATAGAATTTTTGATGTGGAATGCTGCCTACATGTCATATCATATTCTTTTTTTATAGCACGGACATTTGGACTTTTATATGGTTCAAAGCAATAGTCTAGTTTTGACATGAGACTTAAGTACTCAAGCATATCAACAAGCAACCATGTCTTTCAGAATATCAATGATAAAATAAGTTATCCCTAGCCCATCATGCTCAATCATTGATCCATTCATGAAACACACTCGCATATTAGCTACACCCAATGCTCAAGTACGATCATAGTGCCCCCTAGCTGGTGCTTTATAAGAGAAGATGGAGACTAAAATTATAACTTTTTTTGCATAAAGTAAAAGAAAGGCCCTTCGTAGAGGGAAGTAGGGATGTGTAGAGGTGCAGAGCTCAAAGCAAAAATATAGAGATAAAAACATTTTGAGAGGCATACTTTTCCCACCTGCTAAAACGACTTAGAGCTCCCAACACTTTCCATGCTAGATATATCATAAGCGGTTCCCAAACAGAAAATAAAGTTTATTCATTTTTCCACAATACTTTCACTTTTCATGGCTAGCGGAATCCACGGTTGCCCTCCATACCAACACTTTCCAAGGAATTTATTATTTGACAACATAAAGTAAATTCATTTTCATTTCGGACTGGGCATCCCTAATAACTTTGCCTTACTCTCGTGCAATGACAAGTGAATAAACACTCATCGTGAGACTAACACATCTATCATGTAAAATATTGGCTACTCCTCATCGCCTCATGAAAGCAATGCGAGCACAAAAGAGAAATTTATTTTGAAAATTAGAGATGGACATACCAATTTTCTTAGAACGACAAAGAATACCGCATATAGGTAGGTATAGTGGACTCATGTGGAAAAACTGGTTTAAAGGATTTTGGATGCACAAATAGTGATCATACTTAGTGCGAAATGAAGGCTAGCAAAAGATTGAGAAGCGACCAACCAAGAAACGAATAATCTCATAAGCGAGCATTAAGCATAACTAACACCAAAATAATTCACCACAAGTAGGATGTAATTTCATTGCATGACTATTGACTTTCGTGCTTGCATAGGGAATCACAAACCTTAACACCAATATTCTTACTAAAGCATAATTACTCATCAACATGACTCACATATCACATCATCAGATCTCAAAACTATTACAAGGAATCAAGTTATTTTGTCCAATGATGTTCATGAAAGTTTTTATTATATCCTTCTTGGATATCTATCACTTTGGGACTAATATTCATGTGTTGCTTTTGATAAGCTCAAACAAATATAAGTGAAGATCATGAGCATAATATTTCTTTCTCTCAAATTAATTTAAGTGAAGCAAGAGAGAATTTCTTGAAAATTTTACTAAATCTCAAACAAATCTAAGTGAAGCAAGAGAGCATTTCTTCAAAATACTAAAGCACACCATGCTCAAAAAGATATAAGTGAAGCACTAGAGCATAACCATAGCTCATAAAAATTTAAGTGAAGCATAGAGAGCTATTCTAACAAGTCATGGCATAATTTTGGTTCTCTCAAACAAGTGTGTCCAGCAAGGATTCATGAATTAGAACACAAAGCAAAACAAGCAAAGACTCAAATCATACAAGACGCTCCAAGCAAAACACATAGCATGTGACGAATAAAAATATAGCTTCGAGTAAAATACTGATGGTCCTTAGAAGAAAGAAGGGACGCCACTCGAGGCATCCCCAAGCAGTTGCTTGCTTCTATTTGGATAATAACTTGGGGTGCCATGGGCATCCCGAAGCTTAGGCTCTTCTTACTCCTTATTCCTTCATCCATCGTAAGATAACCCAAAACTTGAAAACTTCAATCACACAAACTCAACAAAACCTTCGTGAGATCCGTTAGTATAAGAAAGCAAATCACTACTATAAGTACTGTAGCAAACCAATACTTATTTTATTATTACATTATATCTACTGTATTCCAACTTTTCTATGGCAAAAACTCACTAAAGAAAACCATAGAATCATTAAAACAAGAACACAATGCAAAGAAAACAGAATCTGTCAAAAACAGAACAGTCTGTAGCAATCTGAATATTTAAAGTACTTCTGAAACTCCAAAAATTCTGAAAATTTAGGAAGACATGAGAAATTTTTATATTAATCTTCTGCAAAAAGAATCAGGGAAAAAGCACGTTTCTATGATTTATGGAAATTATTTTCGTGAGTGCATAAGTTTTTGTTTTTCAGCAAGATCAAACAACTATTACCCAAGAAGATCCTAAAGGCTTTGCTTGGCACAAACACAAAAAACACAAAAAACACAAAAAACACAAAAAACACAAAAAACACAATCATAACAGTAGCATAATTGTGCAAACACTCATGAACAGAAAGCAAAAGCAAAAATAAATTTTATTCATTGGGTTTGCCTCCCAACAAAGCGCTATCGTTTCGCCCTTAGCTAGGCATAAAGCAAGGATCTAAGTGTTGTCATCTTTGTTTCGCATAGGATGCCCTCATGATTGATCCATATGGTGGCCTAAATCTTGTTCTAGGGAAGTGTTCCATTCCCTTCCTTAGAGGAAATTGAAATTTTATATTGTCTTCTTTCAAATCAATCACAGCACCGCAGATAGTGCGTAAAAATGGTCTACCAAGAATAATTGGACAAGACGGATATATAGAACAATAAAATCTATCGGCACATACTTCCTATTTGCAAGAATAACAACATCATTAATTCCTCCCATAGGCTTTTTAATAGTAGAATCTGCTAAGTGCAAATTTAAAGAGCATTCTTCAATATCGGTAAGACCAAGCACATCACATAAAGATTTCAGAATTGTAGAAACACTAGCACCCAAGTCACATAAAACAAAACACTAAAAAATATTAATCTTGACTTTGATAGTAGGTTACCACTCATCATGTAATTTTCTAGGAATTGAAACTTCTAATTCCAATTTTTCTTCAAAAGCTTTCAAAATAGCATCTAGAATATGTTTAGTAAAAGCTTATTTTGTTCATAAGCATGGGGTGAATTTATCATCGATTGCAACAAAGAAATACAATCAATCAAAGAGCAACTATCATAGTTAAAGTCTTTGTAATCCAAAAGAGTGGGCACATCACTAGTTAAAGTCTTGACCTCTTCAAACCCACTTTTATCAATTTTCTCAACAAGATTTTCACCCTCCGAATTATCGGGACGCCTTCTAGCTAAAGTTGACTCTTCTCCAGTCCCTTTATCATCAATCTTAAATTTACTAAACAAGGAATCAATAGAAGAAACACCAATCATTTTAAGATCTTCATCGTTTTTACGAAAGCAATCTTAGGAAACACTTTTTCTAAAAATTCTCTTCTAGCTCTAAGCATAGCGGTTCTTTTCTTACTTTCATCCATAGAAACATAAAGAGCTTTAATTGATTCCTCTACTTTAGGCACAAAAATTTTCATCTTGAGATTTTCAACATCATGAGAAATTTTATCAACACTTCTAGACAAATCATCAATCTTATTCAACTTTTCTTCTATGGTAGTGTTGAAAACTTTTTGCGTGTTGATAAATTCTTTAATATTATTCTCAAGATCAGAGGTGTCCTATTAATATTATAAGAAGGATTTACATAGAAATTACCATAATTATTAGAGGAATTACTAGGAAAAGGCCTAGGATTAAAATTACCTCTATAAGCATTGTTATTGAAATTATTAGAGAGATAAAATTCACATCTACGGCATCACTATTTTGCTCAATCAAAGTAGACAAAGGCATATCATTGAAATCAATAGGAACAATTTTACTAGCAATCAATTTCATAAGAACATCAACTTTTCCCCCAAAGAAGAAATTTCTTCAACCGAATTAACATTTTTACTAGTAGGAGCTCTTTGGGTATGCCATTGTGAATAATTTGCCATGATATTATCAAGAAATTTGGTGGCTTCACCAAGTAATTTCCATAAAAGTCCACCGGTGTAATCTAAAAGATTACGAGAAACAAAATTAAACCCGCATATAATTTTGTATGACCATCCAAATATTTAACCCATGAGTTGGGCAATTCCTTAGCATCATTTTCATCCTTTCCCAAGATTGTGCAACATGCTCATGTTCAAGTTGCTTGAAATTCATGATCTGGGTTCTAAGGGAAATAATTTTTGCGGGAGGAAAATACTTAGTGATGAAAGCATATTTGCACTTGTTCCAAGAATCAATACTATTGCGAGGCAAAGAGGAAAACCAATTTTTTTCAGAATCTCGCAAGGAAAATGGAAATAATTTCATCTTCACAACATCATTGTCCACATATTTTTTGTTTTGCATATCGCATAATTCCATGAATGTGTTAAGATGGGATGCGGCATCCTCATTAGGAGTACGGGAAAATTGATCTTTCATAACAAGATTGAACAAAAGCAGTATTAATATCACAAGACTCCACACTAGTGGAGGGAGGAGCAAGAGGAGTGCCAACAAAATCATTGTTGTTGGTATTTGAGAAATGAAACAACTTGGTGTTCTCTTGAGTCATGGTGACTACGCAACAAGATTGCACTAAACAATAGACACGACAAGAAAACGGCGAACGACAAAGAGGGCGAATAAAACGACAATTTTTTTTGTGAAGTGGGGGAGAGGAACAAGAGGCAAATGGCGAATAATGTAAATTGCGAGAAGATGAGATTTGTGATTAGGGACCTGGTAGATGTTGAAGATCCTCCCCGGCAACAGCTCCAGAAATTCCTTTTGATGCGGCTTGAAGCTACGTTGGTATTTCCCAAAGAGGAAGGGATGATGTAGCACAACGACGGTAGGTATTTCCCTCAGTGATGAGACCAAGGTTATCGAACCAGTAGGAGAACCAAGCAACTCTACATAAACAGCACCTGCACACAAATAACAATTACTCACAACCCGACGTGTAAAAGGGGTTGTCAATCCCTTTCGGGTAGCGGCGCCTGAAGATAGGCAAACAGACGTGAGAGAGCTGTAAATATTGATAGATCGAACACCAAATAAAATAAATTGCAGCAAGGTATTTTTGTATTTTTTGGTTTAATAGATCTGAAAATAAAAGACAAATAAAATAGATCGCAAAGGCAAATAGTATGAGAAAAGACCCGGGGGCCGTAGCTTTCACTAGTGGCTTCTCTCGAGAAAAATAGCAAATGGTGGGTGAACAAATTATTGTTGGGCAATTGATAGAACTTCAAATAGTCATGACAATATCCAGGCAATGATCATTATATAGGCATCACGTCCAAGATTAGTAGACGGACTCCTGCCTGCATCTACTACTATTACTCCACACATCGACCGCTATCCAGCATGCATCTAGTGTATTAAGTTCATGGAGAAATGGAGTAATGCAATAAGAATGATGACATGATGTAGACAAGATCTATTTATGTAGAAATAGACCCCATCGTTTTATTCTTAGTAGCAACGATACATACGTGTCGGTTCCCCTTCTGTCACTGGGATCAAACACCGTAAGATCAAACCCACTACAAAGCAACTCTTCCCATTGCAAGATAAATAGATCAAGTTGGCCAAACAAAACCCAAATATAGGAGAAGAAATACAAGGCTATAAGCAATCATGCATATAAGAGATCAAAGAAACGCAGATAACTTTCATGGATAAAAACATGGATCTGATCATAAACTCAAAGTTCATCGGATCCCAACAAACACACCGGAAAAAGAGTTACATCATATGGATCTCCAAGAGACCATTGTATTGAGTATCAAACAAGAGAGAGGAAGCCATCTAGCTACTAACTACGGACCCGTAGGTCTACAAAGAACTACTCACGCATCATTGGAGAGGCACCAATGGACATGATGCACCCCTTTGTGATGGTGTCTAGATTGGATCTGGTGGTTCCGGACTCTGCGGTGGCTGGAATTGATTTTCGTCGACTCCCCTAGGGTTTCTAGAATATTGGGGTATTTATAGAGCAAAGAGTCGGTGAAAGGATCGAGAAGAGGTGTCTAGAGGGGGGTGAATAGACTCTAAGTAAGAAAAGTTGCAATTTTTAATTTCTTTAAGTTGAAGTGGAGTTTTGGCACAAGTTTATACATTCACAATACATATCAAGCAAGCATGACATGAGTATATGAGCAGCGGAAAGTAAAGCATGCAAGTTGCAAGAATGTAAAGGGATTGGACTGGAGTGTGCAAATGCAATTTGGAGATGTGGAGATTTTTTATCCGTGGTTCCGATAGGTGGTGCTATCGTACATCCACGTTGATGGAGACTTCAACCCACGAAGGGTAATGGTTGCATGAGTCCATGGAGGGCTCCACCCACGAAGGGTCCACGAAGAGGCAACCTTGTCTATCCCACCATGGCCGTCGCCCACGAAGGACTTGCCTCACTCGGGTAGATCTTCATGAATTAGGCGATCTCCTTGCCCTTACAAACTCCTTGGTTCAACTCCACAATCTTGACGGAGGCTCCCAAGTGACACCTAACCAATCTAGGAGACACCACTCTCAAGAGGTAACAAATGGTGTGTTGATGATGAACTCCTTGCTCTTGTGCTTCAAATGATAGTCTCCCCAACACTCAACTCTCTCTTATAGGGTTGGATTTGGTGGAAAGATGATTTGAGTGGAAAGCAACTTGGGGAAGGCTAGAGATCAAGATTTATGTGGTTGGAATGGAATATCTTGACCTCAACACAAGTGTAGGTGGTTCTCTCTCGGAAAATGTATGTTGGAAGTGTAGGCATGTTCGATAGCTCTTTCCATGAATGAAGAGTGGGTGGAGGGGTATATAGCCTCCACACAAAAACTAACCGTTACACACAAATCACCAAACTTCGGTGGGACCGATTCAGAGAACTTCGGTGTCGGTGTCAAAACCGGCGGATCTCGGTAGGGGTCCCAGGCTGTGCGTCTAGGCGGATGGTAACAGGAGACAAGGGACACGATGTTTTACCCAGTTGGGCCCCTCTTGATGGAGGTAAAACCCTACGTCCTGCTTGATTGATATTGATATTGTGGATGTTTACAAGAGTGGATCTACCACGAGATCAAGGAGGCTAAACCCTAGAAGCTAGCCTATGGTATGATTGTAAGGGTTGTTGTTCGAGTCCCACGGACTAGAGCCATCCGGTTTATATAGACACGGAGAGGGCTAGGGTTACATAGAGTCGGTTACAATGGTAGGATATCTACATATCCGTATCGCCAAGCTTGCCTTCCACGCCAAGGAAAGTCCCATCCGGACACGGGGAAGTCTTCAATCTTGTATCTTCATAGTCTTGGAGTCCGATCGATGATGATAGTCCGGTGATGATAGTTCGGTGATGATGGTAGTCCGCTATCCG
>JAHIAM010014334.1:0-12017 GCA_021605205.1 Aegilops longissima
CCGATGCGCCCAAATAACTCCACCACCTTTTGAGAATGTGCATGTATGATAGGATTACGTGGTAAGACTTCTTGAGTACCTCCGTGCTCATGTTTTGTAATTAATGTTTTTAGGCGACAACACTGCCCCCTCCGATGGGTTTTATGTAGACCTTGACATCGACAGTGAACTAGCCACCGGTGGTGATCCAAGGCTTGTGAAGGGCCATTGTAGATAGAAGGAGCCGACAAGCTTTCTTTCTTTCTAGAGTCTGTACTCGAGACTAGTTTGCTTCGCATGTGCTTGTATGTTGTATGACTTGAGTGTTGGGTCATGTGACCCTACCTGTATGGATATGTTATGTATGGCTCCTCGGGCCTTTTAAATAAAGTACTTGAGTTGTAGAGTTTTGTTGTGATGCCTTGTTGTATTTACTCATATCGGGCATATTGCGTGTATGATTGAAATGCTTGGTATGAGTGGGATCCGACAAACTAGTTGTTTATCCTTAGCAGCCTCTCATATGGGGAAATGTAGTCTTGTGCTACGGCGATAGTAGTCCGCTACAGCCGGGTCACGAGTCCGCTTAGCCAGCACTCTGCTTGGACATTGCTGGCGGCATGTGTTTCACTTAGTTCCTATATACGTCCCTTAGGAAATGTCGCAGCGGTGATATTGAGTCTGCCTAGCCTGCTACGCCGGGATACGAGTCCTATTAGCCAGTGCTGGCCAATTTATCGTTGATGACCGACATGCTCGATGTGATTCATGTATACTGTCCCCATAGGTTAAGCGCCGATTTGGGTTCCGACTAGCCATGTCGGCCGGGTTCTTTGTCATGTGGATGCTAGCGACACTATCATATCGTGAGCAAAAGGCATAATCGGTCCGGGCCATGGTAAGCGACACCGATAGGAATACGTGCGTGAGGCGCAAAAGTGATATGAGGTGTTACGGCTAGGTCGATGTGACTTGGAATCGGGGTCCTGACAAAAGCGCATGAAGAAACTCCATGCTGATGGGCTTTTGGAATCACTTGATGCTTGCAAACCATCCCTCATGGGCAAGATGACTAAGACTCCGTTCTCCGAAACAATGGAGTGAGCAACAGACTTGTTGGAAATAATACATACTAATGTATGCGGTCCAATGAGTGTTGAGGCTCGCGGCGGGTATCGTTATTTTCTGACCTTCATAGATGACTTGAGCAGATATGGGTATATCTACTTGATGAAACAGAAGTGTGAAACATTTGAAACGTTCAAAGAATTTCAGAGTGAAGTGGAAAATCATCATAACAAGAAAATAAAGTTTCTACGATCTTATCGTGGAGGTGAATATTTGAGTTCTGAGTTTGGTCTTCATTTGAAACAATGTGGAATAGTTTCACAACTTATGCCACAGAACACCACGTGTAATGGTGTGTCCGAGCGTCGTAATCATACTTTATTAGATATGGTGCGATCTATGATGTCTTTTCTTGATTTACGCTATCGTTTTGGGGTTATGCTTTAGAGAGCGGCTGCATTCACATTAAATAGGGCACCATCTAAATCCGTTGAGGCGACACCATATGAAATGTGGTTTGGCGAGAAACAAGTTGTCGTTTCTTAAAGTTTGGGGCTGCGATGCTTATGTGAAAAAGCTTCAACTGATAAGCTTGGACCCAAATCGGAGAATGTGTCTTCATAGGATACCCAAGGGAGGCTGTTGGGTACACCTTCTATCACAGATCCGAAGGCAAGATATTCGTTGCTAAGAATGGATCCTTTCTAGAAAGGAGTTTCTCTTGAAAGAAGTGAGTGGGAGGAAAGTAGAACTTGATGAGGTAATTATACTGCTCCCTTATTGGAAAGTAGTTCATCACAGAAATCAGTTCGAGTGATTCCTACACCAATTAGTGAGGAACATTAGTGCTGTCGGTCCTAAACAAACAGTTTAAAACCCCTTTCCGTGGCGGCATTTGGAACCGTCGCCAAGTGAGTGTGTGTGATAGGGTGTCCTTCCCACGACCCGAAATCGTCGGGATCGGCCCTCCACAGGACCAGTGGGGCTGTGTGCGATCAGGCGAGCATGAAACCCAATCATTTCCGTGGTATGTACATCCCTACGGTGAATCCAGAAATCATTTCCGTGGGTATGACATCCCTACGGTGAATCCCGAGAAAACATTTACATTCATATGTATATCACACACAGTCAATCCAAGGAATACGTTTCCGTCCTTATGTACATCCCACGGTCCATCCGGGGAAGCGTTTCCGTTCGGATGTACATCCCTGCGGTTTATGTATATGCTCGTGTGTGAAAGGTGTAACTATCACCGCTACGCCTTGGTTACTTGTTTTCTTTCATTAACTACATCACACACGATTTGATGTAGAAAACTGTTGGCATTGGGCTATCCATCATAGGCGCTTTTTTGCTAGAACCGTTTGCAAAGGTCCATGACGGTCTGTTCTATTTTTATTTTTCGGCGTATTTATTATTCTAATTGGAAATTTTGAAATCTGAAGCGTGCAATTCAAATTCTCAGCACAATGGTTCAACAACGAATCCATAAATAAAATTACTAGTACAATATGTTCGATAATTACAGGATTAGGAAGCAATTAACTATGATGAATAAGTAGTATTTAAAAGGCGGTAAAGGTGAAGAGACAAGTGTAAATCATTTTATTGCCGGCGGTGTTGAAGAAGCGGAATGCCCATAATGTGCCTTCTGCATGCCATAAACACGAACCACTTTGTCCAACCCCTTGTGATGATCACCAGCCCATCCTTCACGCCTGGAAGACTTCTAGAGCATTATCATGGTAGCATGAATTATATACTTTAACCTTAGTTGCCTCCACTCCTGTCATGTAGTTTGCAAGGTAATCATCGGTAAATAGCTTGGAAACCGAAAAGAAAAAATATTGAATCTGAGGTCTAATAGGAAGTAACTTGTTGTGGGCGGGGAAAAGGCAACACATTACTACCATCCTAAAGTTCAACTGTTGTCTTCGACAAAGTGTAAATAAAAACTTAATTCCAATCACCCGTTTCTTTAAGCCTAACAATCTTTCTTAGTTTCCTCACTTGGCCTTGTTCATGAATATCTCATTGCCCCATACATAAAGGGATCGAGCGTGGATCAGTACCCTCATATATGTACCTACAAGCAACAGTAAATGTTAGAAGCTAAAGCTGAGATTGCACAAATGATGTAAAATACAACTACCTATGTTCCTAAGTACAAGTATTTTTTTAAGATTTCAATATGAACTACATACGGATGTATATAGAATTATAGATATAGTTTAGATTAGAATCTAGATTCACTAATTTTGCTCCTTATGTAGTCTATATTGGAATCTCTAAAAATCTTATATTTAGGAATAGATGATGTATAAGACATGGGATGCAGCTAACCTCGTGAAACAACAGCATTGCCCATTGTAGCCTTGTGTAAGTACATGGAAAGACAATGTTAACTACAACAAGGTTAACATCCACCAAAATAGGAAAGTGTGTCGGCCAAATGGGATCAAGCGTGTTGGGTAAGTTGGTGCACCCTGAGTTGATTAATCTATTCAAATAGTAGTGATCTTGATAGCAGGATGACTTGAGTTGTACCTTGAGCTTATGACAACTAGAACCGGATACTTGATAAAACACACCCTTCCAAGTGCGGATACAGCCGGTGGTCGCTCTCTCTCGGGGATATGAGGAGGGATCGCGGGTAGGATGTGCTATGTGATGTTACTTGGAGGACTTGGTGCCCTCTTCTATACATTGCAAGGCGGTGACCGAAGCGTAGTCTTGATAAGACTAACTATCCCCTCTTATTACGGCATTACTGCAGTTCAGTCCTTGATATGGCCCTTTACACATATAACCATGCATATGTAGTGTAGCTCCTTGCTTGCGAGTACTTTGGATGAGTACTCACGGTTGCCTTGTTCCCCTTTTCCCCCTACCTCTACTCGATTGCTGCAGCAGACTGATGGAGCCAGGGCGAGGGCATACCGTCGATGGCGACTACTACTGCAGAGTGCCTACTACTACGTGCAGCCAGGCAGGCGACCGAGGAGTAGTTTAGGAGGATCGAGCGGGAGGCTGCGCCTCTTCGATCTGTATCGGTTGTGCTAGCCTTCTTAAGGCAAACTTGTTTAACTTATATACGTACTCGGATATTGTTGCTTCCGTGACTTCGTCTATGATCGAGCACTTGTATTCGAGCCCTCGAGGGCCCTGGCTTGTATTATGATGCTTGTATGACTTATTTATGTTTTAGAGTTGTGTTGTGATATCTTCCGTGAGTCCACGATCTTGATCGTACACATTTGCGTGCATGATTGGTGTGCGATTGAATCGAAGCGTCTGAAGATTATTCGAGCCCATTGCTGTAGAATCCCCTTCCACACTCCTTGGCGAAGTCGAGTCTAGACATTGCAAAACTTTTACTAACTTGGCTGTGTGCCTTACGGGCACGTCGCCACCGGGTGGTATTAGGATCTTTTACTCCTCGACCTTTACTGGGGACTCTGAACTCTCTTCTACTCGGGTTAAGCGATTTTACTAACTAACACTAGGATCCCGTGACCACATTCACCCCAAAGTTGGATAAAGCCATAGTTATTCTTGGAATTGTATTTTGATCAATTTCCACCTTGTCATTGACTCCTTTGAAGCGTCTTTGTTTTGAGATGGAACCCACGAGGCGGTCGTAGCGCCACCGGCGGCCATTGGTGCCTCGGGATCACTGCGGTGCTAGCGAGATGATGACCTATCGGGTTATCGCTGGCACCTAGTACACCGTCTTTGAAGTACCGGGACTTTAACCGGGGAAGCGATAGCAGCGCCATCGTCCACCTCTACTCTCGGGAGTATGACTCCACTCTTGTCTTGCACACCACACATGGTGTTGGGGTGACTATCGATATGGCGTCCACGATGCTGCTTATGCTGCTCGACCGTCTTCGTGGAAATATCGAGTTGGACACCTCCCCTTGAGGCACATTGCTATCGCGTCGATGTTGGTGAGGAGGTTACTACACTCTGCCTACTCCCTTTGTCACGAAGAGCCCTTCTACCATCGAACTTTGTTACGCATCGCGATGGGCTGGATCGAGCTAACGAGCTCTTACGCCCACGAGTTGTACATGACCCGTCGGCACCTTTACCGTGCTCGGCGCTGCTGCACCCTTGTCCGATCCGAGAGCTACGCGTTCTGCGATCTACCAGCCGAGACCGTGATGCCTCGGGTGTCGGTTGGCGGGCGTGGAGGCTACTCTCCGCAGCCCTCTTACGCCACTTGGTCGTCGGGTTACGCACGAGTATCCGGCCCCGAGTCGGCGTGGAGGACTATCGCTGCCGCACTACCAGCTTTAGACTCACTACCTCCGCGATACGCGTGGGGCGATGTAAGCTTGCTTGTTAGTGTTAGATGCATTCGCCCAGACTGCGTGCCGCCTATGATGTCTTAGTCTATGTCTTGAACTACGTGTGCGAACTCTATGCATGATCCCTTTTGTAAGATATGCCGACTACTATGTAGTTCCTATCGTGCTGCTTTCATTATGCATGTTTCATCATGAATGATTCTTGTCCTTTGCATAATTTCTCAAATCTTTGAACTACCCTGTTATATAATAGCGGGATGGTTAGGCCAGTGGTGCGTGATCGTGGTGGCAACTTCCCACCACCGCTTTGAGTACATGGCTGGTATGATCCAACAGCTTGAGATGAATCGCTAGTTCATGGAAAACATGATGGCTCGGTTTCCTCGCCCCAATATGAACCAGCACCAAGCATAGCGACTGCGAGTTTCATCGCCTCAACCCAAGCGTGTACGCAGCTCAACCCGGCCATTGGATCTTGATGGTCTCCGTGACATCACCTATGAGATGGAGTCTGCTGTGTAGCCCACCCGCTATGTCACTTTTGCTTCCTTCTTCTGAAGGACCCAGACTCAATGGTGGGACAGCCACAGGCGTACTCTGCCAGTTGGAACACTCATCACTGGCGGACTTCCAAGCTGCTTTCGTGCCGCTTCATTCCTCAAGGAGTCATGGACGGAAGAAGCGTGAGTTCCACAACCTCACCCAAGGCAACAAGACTGTTGAAGCTTATCGGCAGAGTTCTGGACTTGTCTCGCTATCTTTGAAGGATATTCTTGCGATGCTGAACAAGAGAAGTTACGTGCGAGCCTTCAAGGCTGACATCAAGCTCGCACTTCTAGTGCGACTTTGCTGATTCGCCACCGGTGAACAAGGCTATCAATGTCGAAACATAGTGCGGGAATACGAGCTCTAACAGCGCAACGTGACCGGGCTCATCTTGAAGCCCGTCCTCGTGAAGCGCAAGATATGGATTCCCAACGCATGTACCGGCCGAATGCACTGCTCCCGGGAAGAGCTATCTGCACCTCGTCGCCTACTTCAACTAAGCAGCCAAAGCTACCAGCTCCACCCCCCAAGCTCTGTTCCCTCCCAATAATGGCTTGCTTAGGTGTGGACAACGAGGGCACGTGCTAGAAAATGCAACAGAACGAGAATCAGTGGCCCTTCCGGTACGGCCGTGAAACACCAGCCCCATAACAACACTGCCAAGCCTTATGGTGAGTGCAGAGCCAACCACGTTGATCTGAGCGAAGCTCAAGACCAACCTGCTCTTGTGATGGGTACACTTCTCGTAAATTCAGTACCGACATGTGTTCTATTTGATCTGGTGCATCGCATTCATTCATGTCGGAAGATTTTGCATGCTTGCGACATTAAATGTGAAGACATGAATGCTTCACTATTAGTACACCCGGGCCAATGTGAACCTCCATGATTTGCAGACGTCGTTGAAATCGAAGGATGGAATTCCTTGCCTCTCCATCGTCTTGAAGTCTTGTAGCATTGACCTCATGCAGGAATGAATTGGTTAAAGCATCTGCTTCCATAGTCTGCGCCACAAAGACCGTCCATCTGCTACACCCTTGGATGAAATAGTCACTTACCAAGCTCATCGGTGCAAAATGCGAGGCAAGGCTCTATGCATGGAATGCCTTGAGCGCTGCACCACTCGGGGTATTGAAAACATTCACGTAGTTCGCGACTTCGGGACGTTTTCTGAAGAACTTCGAGGATTCCCCTGCTAGAAGCTGTCGAATTAGTCATCGACTTGAAACAGGCACCACTCCTATACAGCGACCCTACAAGATGCGCCGCGCATGAACTCCTTGAGCTTAAGGAGAAATCGACAATTCTCTGCAAAGTGGTTTCATTAGCCCAAGTTGCTCTCCTTGGGAGCACCTTCTCTCTTTGTCAAGAAGAAGGATGGGACAAACCGATTGGTCCAAGACTACCGTCCCATAAATCAAGCTACCATTAGAATAAGTATCCTCTTCCTCGGATCAATGATCTTTATGATCAAGCGGCTGATTCGTCGGTGTTCTCAAAACTCGACTTGAGGTTGGGTTACCACCAGATCCGTGTTCGTGAGGAGGATATCCCCAAGACCGCATTCATGACTCGTTATGGTTCATACGACTACACCGTCATGTCTTCGGCAACCAATGCTCCAGCCACCTTCTCTCGCCTAATGAACTATATATTCATGGATTACCTCGACAAGTTAAATGCGTGGTTTATCGGATGATATCTGATATTTTCCAGAATGAAGAAGAACATCTGAACATCTTAGCCTTGTCTTTGGAAAAGCTACGAGCATCAACTCTATGCCAAGTTCTCCAAATGTGAATTTTGGCTTCCCGAAGTAACCTATCTTGGGCATGTCATTTCTAAGGATGGTATTGCCGTTAACCTGAAAAGAGTTCAGGCTATTCTCGATTGGACTCCTCAGAAGAGCGTTAAGCAAGTCGAAGTTTTCTCGGTCTACTTGACTATTGCCGTCGATTAAATAGAAATTCTCCAAGATTGCCGGGCCTATGACTAACTTTGTTGCATAAGGCGTCAAATTCAATGGACGAGATAAATGTCGGGAAAGTTTCCGGGCACTCAAAGACAAGTTGACTTCTGCTGATGCTAGCTCCTCGATACTAAGAAGGACTTCGTCATTTCTGCGGCGCTTCTCGTCAAAGATTAGGCGGTGTCCTAATGCAAGAGCGCAAAGTGGTTGCTTATGCCTCTCGGCGATTGCGCCCTCACGAAGAACTACCCAGTTCCGACCTCGAGCTTCTGCTGTCATTCATGCACTAAAGTAGTGGCGACATTACCTTCTCGTGTCGTTGCGAGATCTTCACCGACCACCAAAATCTGAAGTATCATTTACTCAGCCAGACCTGAACCTCCGTCGGCGAGAGATGGATGGAGCATTGCGAACTTTGATTTGGGTATTTCCTATCGCAGGCAAGGCTAATGTAATGGCTGATGCCTTGAGCATAAGTCTTCTTGCAACCACCTTGAGTTCACAAAGTTCAGCCCTCACTTGTTGAAGAATTGAAATGAACCTCCATATTGTTCCTCCGGTTGTCGCTCCCCTCCTCGGAGTTCATAAGATGAACCTCCATGTTGTTTCAGGGGTTCTCTCAATACCTGGTTCTGAAACCAGATCTTGTGGACACCATCAAATGGATGCGAAGTTTGACGGCGAAGTCGAGAGGATTAAACTTTATCTCGTGAAGGAAAACCCTCATTCTTCCTTGTGGATGACGGCACCTTATTCTTCAAAGGTCACCTAGTGGTACCCGAGTAAGAGGGCAAACCTGAATCGACTCAAAGGTTATGAAAGAAGCTCATGATCGCCTTTGTCTATTCATCCCGGTAGCACCAAGATGTACCAAGACATTAAATCGAGAGATTACGGTGGTCTAATATGAAGCGAGACATTGCTCGTTATGTTGCTGAATGTGGCGTTCTTTGTCGTATCAAAGAGAACATCAAAGGCCTCTTTGGAACTCTGCAACCTATCTCTATTCCTAAATGGAAATGGGACCATGTTGAAATGGACTCTATCCTGGATTTCCCAAATCGCGAAAGGTAATGATGCAATTCTTGTCATCATTGACCGGCTTTCTAAAGTTGCACATTTTACGGCGGTCAAAAAGCGATCACTGCTAGTCGCTTGCAGCGCTCTATATGTCGAAATTGTTTCACTTCACGGTATTCCACTGGTTATCATCTCGACCGTGGCACTTATTCACTTCAAGATTACGGGCAAGTTTTCAAGAAGCTATGGGGACTCATTTATCTTTCGATCTTGCGTTTCATCCATGATCACAAAGAACAAGTTGAGCGTGTCAACCAAGTTCTCGAAGACATGCTTGAGCTTGTGTTATTTCCTTGACAGAAATGGGAGGAATCTCTCCCGTATGTTGAGTTCTCTTATAATAATAGCTATCAAACTAGTCGAAGATGGCCCCCTTGAAGTGTTATATGGGCGAAAGTGCGAACCCCTAACTGGTCGGGAAAGCGGGGAGCGTCCACTCTTGGTCCGGATATTATCAACATGCGAAGAACAAGTCCGCATTATTCGCGAGAATCTCAAGACTGCTCGATCCGTCAAAAAGTAATTATGACCGTCATCACAAAGACATGGTCTATCAACTTTGGCGAAAAGGCCTATCTTGCGTTACACCAATGAAGGGTGCTCACCGCTTCGGGATCAAGGGCAAGCTAGCTCCCGCTATATTGGCCCATTCACTATTACGGAAAAGCGTGGAAAAGTGGCATATCAAGCTGGAGCTTCGTGAACCTTTCTCGGGTTCACGATGTGTTCCCGTGTCACAACTCGGCCTTTGCTTCAAGGACCCAATCCGGCGTGGACCATGAAGTGCTCGAATTACAACGGACCTCTCCTATAAAGAGCATCCGGTCCGCATTCTCGACCAAGCTGAGCGCCGCACCCGTCGAAGCGATCAAGTTCCTCAAAGTCAAGTGGTGAATCACTCACGAAGCGAAGCCACACAGGAGCGAGGATCGTCTTGAGATGAATACCCGCACTCTTTCCTTCTACCTCCTAAATCTCGGGCGAGATTTCTTGTAATCAGGAGATTTGTAACACCGGATAATCATGCTACAGTAATCTCCGTTGATGGTGCCACGTCACCTCATCACTTTAGATAATCTCGAGTTGAATCAAAACCGTTTGAAATTTAATTCAAATATATGAGGACAATAAAAGTTTTCAAAAATCAAAACTAAAATGTTAGGGGTTGTCAAATACTACAAAGTTAATTATAGTGGGGTGCACACATTTTTTATAAAGTGTCTGAATATTTTAAAATAAATTAAAACAAAAAGGAAAAATAAGAAAAGAAAAATAAAACAAAGGAGAGGAAAAACCCCACAGGCCAAGCGCCAGCCCAGCCACGCCCGGCCGGCCAGCCATGGCCATCCGGCCCACCCCCTCACTCCCTACCCCCGGTCGGCGGAAACCCTAGCGACACCCAATCCCAGTCCCTTCTCCTCCCTCCCCATCGATCCGGATCGGGATCGGCCCCGATCCCGTCGGCCCCAGCCTGGCGCTCCACCCCCGATCCGCCCCGTCCTCCCTCCTCCCCTCCTCCTCGGCCGACCCGCGGGGCCTTGGCGCGCCCTCGTCGCCTCGGGACCGTCCCGACTCCCACCTCGCCGGATCCACATGCCCGAGCAGCCGCCGCCTCGACCTCCTCCCGCCGGGCGCCCCGACCGCCCCGAGCCGCTTAGAGACCTCGCGCCTCCCCGTGAGCATCGCCCGCTCCTCCCCTCTCCTCCGTCGCCGGTTCAGCCGCCCAGCGTACCCCCCTCCCTCGCGCCTCCTCCGCTCGGTGGAGACCTCTTCCCCCCCCCTTGGCGGACCGATCCGCCCGGCCCCTCTCTCTCTTCCTCGCCCGTGACCCTGAGCCTCGCCGTGGCCGCCATGCCGACCCGCTCGGAGACCTCCCTCCCGCGGACCTCCCCAGGAGCTCCTCCTCGCCTCGGCGCCCTCGGGTAGCCCGTGCAGCAGCCCCTTTTCACCACCACGAAGCGGCCCGCGGACCGCCCGCGCCCGAGAGCGCCGTCGCCCGCCAGCCGGGTTGCGCCTTGCCGCACCCAGCGCCTCCTCTCGCCCGTCCTCGCCCGCCCCTGCCCCGTGGCGCGATCAGGCAGTGCGAATCCCACCGCCGCCTCGCGCTTCGCGGCGCCGTTTCCGACCAAGTCGGCCGTGCCTCTGCCGCAGTTGGACGCGGCACCTTCTCCCGTTCGAGCGCTCACGGGCTCCCCAGCCGCCGCCCGGCGTGGCCGACCTAACCCGCCTAGGGTCATTGCAGGTGGCCCCAAGGGCCGGTGACCGATTGACGAGTCAGCTGGTGACTAAAGTAGCCCGATGCGGCGTAAGGGGCCCGCCTGCTGAGCCACTTGAATGGTGGGCCAGGGCCCCCTTTGACTGTGACCCCGGTCGACATGCTCCTGGGCACTTCGGTGCCCTGACCACGAGGTCCCACCCGAGCGTTAAAATAAAAATAAATGATAATTAAAATATTAATTAATTAAGTAAATAATTAATTAATTAATCTGATTAATTAACCTAATGGCTAATTAACCTAATTAACTCTATTAATTAACTAACGAGTATGACAGGACCCACATGTCGAGGTTGACCAAGTCAACCTGGCTTAGCTGACGTCGGCATGACCTCATCTTGGCGTCATAAATCCATTTTGAATTAATTAATTAATTAATTAAATTCTAGAAAGTAATAAAATCTTTAGAAAATCATATCTTTTAATCCATAACTTCGGTTAAAATATTTTCAACATGAAAGTTGCTCGGGGCGGCGAGCGAAGCTGGATCGCGATCCGTTAAATCCGCCACCCTAACCTTCGAACCAAACTTTCCCCCTCACGGCTCCTGCTGAAAACCACGAAACACAGAATACTTTCCGGATGTTTCCATAACAGTACCACCTCATACTACGTTAGGCACGCCTAGCATCGTTACTTGTCTTGTCATGCATCGATATGCATCTGTTTATATTATTCATTGTTTCTTCCCCCTCTTCTCTCCGGTAGACTCGAGACGGCATCTCTGCCTTCCTTGTTTGACCCCTCTCTTCCCGGCAACAAAGCCCCCCTTGATCCAAAC
>JAHIAM010014335.1:0-11796 GCA_021605205.1 Aegilops longissima
GCTGTGGCGGGGTTCGGCCTTCTTGGGGCTTGGAACAAGACATCGCCTTGCTTATGTTCGTGTGCCGCCTCAAGCGTCGGCTGGGAGGGCCCTATATGACCTGCGGCCCCGATGGGGCCCTCTTCTTCCTCCTTCGTCGTCGGCAGTGTCGATGTCGCCTTCCTCGATGCCGCCTGCCTGTAGCTGCCCCCAAGTCAGGTCGTCCCGTAAGCTTACCGCCCGGTCGGTGGTAGTCAGCCACCGCCCTATGATCGTGGCCGTGGCGTCCGACATTAATCTATTTCAAGCGAAAGGCGGCTGATCAAGACCAAGATCGAGACTAGGGCGGTGACCAGGAAGAAAAATTGGAAACTTCTGCGGCGGCGGATCGGTCGGGAATCGGCTGTTCTTTGAAACTCAGACCCCTCGCTTGGGCGGAGATCTCGTTCACCAAGTTGGCAACCTCGGCATCGGCATCTCCTTGGTGCTCGGTAGGCATGGTCGCGATTCCGCTCATCTGGCGAGATCAGATCACGGTCGACCTTGGAAGCGGGAGAACCCGGCACTCGAGGCGACCAACAAGTCGAGGCATGAGGGCCTTGAGTTGCGGTCGGCTCCGAGACCGCTGGATGGGCGGCACCATCTGTGAGCGGCAGCTTTGGCTTATAGGCCCGCTGGCCGAGGCTCGGCGGTGTGCGGCTATATAAGCGGCAGGTTGAGAAGTTGATGGTGGTCCACGTTCTCCACGTAAAGTAAGATTGCTGCCACATCTTGACCGATTATGGCAGCTTGATGGTGGGAAAGGCGTTCTTGGCGGCAAGGCGACTGCGATGAAGGCACGCCTTTGGGTAGCCACCTCTCGGACGGAGGTGCAAGTTTAGTGTGAAGAAGGCTCCCCACAGCTCGATGGCGGGAGATGCCAAATAGCCTCGCTGCGCGTGACAAAGCCAGCTAAGGCATCACGGTGTTAGGCGTGAGATGATGAAACTGGAGGTGGTAGAATTGAGCTTAGGGAGCCGCTGGCAACGGCTTGCGGATGAAGTCGCGGAAGGCGACCCGCTCGCCCAACCGCGCGGCGAGATCTCCCCTCAGCAGCGTGCCTTCATGTACCCGTGCGGGAAGGCGCGCGTCTCGCGAAGGAAGGTGATGTGGTCCTCATTGGCGTTGGACCGTCGATCGCCTCCTGCTTTCGCTGCGCCATGAGCTTCGCAAGAGAAAGGGCGGAGAGGAGTTGAAATGGAAGCGAGCAAAGAGGCTCGAGGGCGAGGCTCGGCGGAGACAAGCTGTGGTAGCGCTCGCGGAGGCTCGGGAGAGCTATGCGAAGGAAGAAGAAGAGGTAGAATGGGGTGGAGGCGGCGTGCTTCGCGCTCCTCTCCTCTCCTTACTTATAGCCTATGGGCTCTGAAGCAGGCGGGCGTGGGATCGTGGGATTGCTGCCCGACCCCACGCTCCCGCCTTCACAGCAGTGCTGCGTCAGATAACTCCATGGAAACTAACCACACGCCTTAGCCGCATCGGATCCGCTTCGCATCCGAGGCAGGTGGTGCGGCCCTGCCTCGATCGCGTCCCATCCAGCGTGGGCTGGCGAGCCGACACAGCTAGCTGGCGCCATGTAGCACGCCCACGGGTGGCGGGCAGAAGCTTAGTAAGCGCTACGGTTCCCGATAAGTTGAAATTCGAAAAATCCATTTGGGCGTGCCGATTCTGTTGACGGCTTCGAAGCGGATGAAGCTCCTTGAGCACCGGAGGAGAAACTATGAGGCTCCCGGCTCCTCAGCCATGGCTCCTCACCAACCGGGGATTTCAGCCGGATGTGGGCCCGCGGGTATGCTAACCCAGGCCCCCAAACCTTTCAAGACCCGGGGGCATTCGCCCCTCAAAGGCGTAAATAGATCTCCACCCGGTGGCGGTTGGGAGCAGTGTTGGCGGGGAAAAGCGGCCATGCTCAGGGAAGGCAGCTCCAAGGCAGGGCGACTCCTGGCAGGGCGGCCTCCCGGCCGACTCTGTAATCGGCCCAAAGCTCCCTCGAGTCCGCGCCCCCCATTAAAAAAGAAAACAAGGCAGGTATGGCGGTGAGTCTGGATTAGGGGGTGTGGGATAGCGAACTATCATCGTTGGCGGACTCACAGACTATGAAGATACAAGATTGAACTTCGTGCGTGGAAGGCAAGGCAAGCTTGGCGATACTGAATATGTAGATCTCCTACCATTGTAACCCGACTCGGTGTAGCCCTAACCCTATCCGGTGTCTATATAAGCGGGAGGGTTTTAGTCCGTGGACGAACAACAATCATACCATAGGCTGGCTTCTGAGGTTTAGCCTCTCTGATCTAAATGGTAAGATCACTCTTGCCTACCCATATCATCAATATTAATCAAGCAGGGTAAGGGTTTTACCTCCATCGAGAGGCCCGAACAGAGGTAAAAACATCGTGTCCACTTGTCTCCTGTTACCATCCGCCCTAGGCATCGATTCGGGACCCCTAACCGAGATCCGCCGGTTTTGACACGACATTGTTAGTGCTTTCATTGAGAGTTCCTGCTGTATCGTCATATTTAGGCCCGATGGCTCGCCTTGATCATCAACAACGGCGTGTAGTCCGGTGAGACTTTCTCCGGAAAGATCTTAATGTATTCGGCTTTGCCTTGCTGGCCCAATTCACTTGGCCATGCACGGAGAGCAGATCGAAGCTCGCCCACAACATGTCGGAGTCAGATTTGGGAGTTTGAACTACCGGCCGACATCAAGTAGAGAGACTTGATCTTGGCAGATTAGAGCCACAACCAAGCAGCGCCCGCACTTGTCTCGATAGAGCGCGATCTAGCTACTGCGCCCGAATAGTGCCTTGGAAGCCGCACTTGAGTCGCTCGACCCCTTGGCTGGGCCGACTCCGCCGATTGAGGCGAGTGGTTGGACACGCGCCTCGGGGAACTCTCGCGATCTCACGGCGATTGAGCGAACTCCATCCACATGCGCTGCGAAGGCCGTGACTCCAGGTGCGGACTCCTCTCAGGACTCCGAACCACCCGTGCCCAGTGCCAATCGAATCCGATTGGCGCGGTCATGGAGTTCACTGCAGCGGACATCTTCGGCACTAGCCCTTTGGCGACATCCTGAATTCACTAAAGTCTCTCTCTTTTATCAGGAGAGCCCTGGCGGACTGGGTCAGGAAGGTTTAGATACAATGCACCGAAGAAATTCAGCGCCCACCCACCACCCACTTTGCCAGCCACGCGCCGATGATTTAACCGACATGCTCGACCGACTCCGAAGACGCCGGCGGTATGGGCGGCGATGTGAGAACAACCATTAACCAGCATCTATGAGATGCGGACAGCCACCTCATCCCACGATGTATACATGGTGGATACACCTAAAGAAGTAGCTGACGAGAACAACGGGACACTACGAAGGATAAATCCCTCGAAAAGCGATCAAAACAGCAGCGTAAGCGCGCACCAAGTCCGCCTATCGACAAAGGCGGCAGCCACAGACCCAGCCATAGAGCGAAGCCGAACCGGTGGAGCAGGCGAACATGCTATCAAGCAACAACGTCCGAGCAGAGACAACTTGGATAAACAACCCGTCCCGGCGAATAGCTTGATCCGGACGATCTCACATAGGACAAATTGTTGAGCAGAAGAACCTCCACAAAAAGGCTCGTCGCTACTGCGCTAGCCTAAAAAAAGCGAAGCGGAAGCTCAAAACAATGAGAAAGATGCACTCGAGAATCAGATGGAGCAAAGTACTCAACATACGCGGAGAAATCGGCGGCGATGCGCCAAACAAGAAACTACCCAAAGCGCAAATTACTGCGAATTCGATGAGGAGGCGGTAGAGCCCTGCAATCAAAAGAACAAAGGCCTCCCGGTGGGATGAGGCGACCACATGGCAAACATGGAGGCGGCAAGCGGCGCGCTTTTACAAGCGGTGCCCGATCCGCATAAATTCACATCAAAGGATGGCCAGTTAGGTCCATCTTTGGGCGAGAAGCAAGCTCTTCCAAGCAATGCAACCGCCAAATATCCCGAACTTCACGGCACACCCAAGTATGGGGTGCCGCACACCCTATGTTTCCACCAATGAGGTCTGGATCACAGAATTCCCAGTAGATTCAAACCCGTAAACATAGAGGCATCTGATGGAACAACAAACCAAGAGTCTGGATTGAGGGATTACATCCTCCACATACACATAGCTAGAGGAGATGATCTCCGCCAAAAAAATACTTACCCCTCAAGCTCAAAGAGCCAGGCCCGACATTGGCTCAAAAAGCCTCCCTAAAAATACCATTGGAAGTTGGGAAGAGCTCGAGGATGCTTTTGGGAAAATTTTCAAGGGACTTATGTCGCGTCCTCCGGATCGCAGACGATTTAAGTCACATAACTCAACAACCGGAAGTCAGCCGCAAATTACAGAACAGGTTCCTCATCAAAAAAGAACCAAATAGTCATTGTCCGGACGCTTAAAATTAGCAGCTTTCAAACACAAAGCGTCCAGGGCGAATGGCTCGCCGGACACCTCGGCGAGGAGAAGCCAAGAACAATGGCGCATTAACAAGCCTCCATGACCGCTTTTGCACGGAGAGGATAGTTAGGCTGGCAAGATCTTGTGACACCAGCGACCCAAGTACATCGAAGTCGAGGGATGGAAATGGAAAACCACGGCGCAGCAAGGACCAGGCGCGAGACAAAGGGAAACAGCCGAAGAAGCACGGCGGTCAGCGCCCGGTTCCAAGCTCGGCAGAATCATAAAAACTGCCCCTCAAGGACAACGTGACGAGCTATCAACCTAAACAAAATCTTGGACAAAATATGCACCAAATCCACGATACTCCGGGAAGCACGCAAACCATACCCACGAGAGATTGTTGGGTCTTCAAGCAGTCAAGCAAACTCAATGCTGAACACAAGGGCTCTCAACACACCAAGCGAGGCGATGGCGAACCCCACAAGCGAGCACCGGAAAACAAAAAGAATTTCCCATAAAAAGTCAAAGCAGTGAACTCACTTCCAAGTGACAAAAGGGAAAAAACAGAGAAGCGGCGCCCATAGAAACACGCGCCCTTGGCGCCGTCTATCCAGAGAGTCCCAATGATGGTTGTCAAAACCAATCACCTTCGATCATCGAGGACTATTCGGAGTATCCGGAGCGAGGATGGACTGCCTTGATATTAGATCCTATAATCAGCCGGACTCCAATGTACACGAGGTCCTAATGGGCCGGAGGTAGCGATCTAAACCTGCTATATCTGGACACAATCCATAAAATGAGGGATAGACCCAACCAAAATTAACGTAGCAACACCTCCTTCAAAGGGGTAATGCCAGGCCTATATGCCATTATGCGGGCTCCCTTTGCTAGAAGTTGTGTTGGCTCATCAGACAACTTCGCCACAAAAGTTAACCTTCACATCGCCCCATTCGAGAAAGTAGCTATCAAGCACTACTGGACGTGAAGCTTTACGCCCGCTTTAGCATAATACGCATTATGCATCTCTTACACTTAAAATGCCGGTCAGCGGCACCATCTCATTAAAAGGGAGTATCAAGTGTTACTCGAGCACGCGAAAGAGCATGAGACTGCGCTGATAGCCCCACTAATCCGGCTCCGCTAATCAAAGCACGAATAGGTCATTCGAACCCCGGACATGGCTAGACGAGTCCGGCGTAAACACTCTCGCCTACTAGCGGCATACCCCGATGCAAGGGGCTGGATTCACGATACAACAAGAGACAATAAAGCTCAATTTTATTCACTTTTGAACCGTTCTCTGTTTATTTAATATAAAGTACTTTTTACGCGCGATCTTTTTTTCTTTTCAACTAAGGTCTTCTCTTCTACAGATGAACACGTTACTACACCCGTCGAGAATCAAACTGGAGACACACATCATGCGGGCGTGCAGTGGGGACCCGTTGCAAAGATTCTTTTCAGATTAAGACCCTGCGTAAACCTTTTTATTGTCTCTTGTTGATACACATACCCTGGTTTCTTGCTATAACCGAGGAGGAGGCTGGCGTTTAGCATTAGCGCACCAGAATTTTGCACATACTTGGACACGAGGGCTTAGGGCATTATTCACGCGTTTTCATAAAGACCGAATACCTTAGGGAGTGTTAGCGTCTCGAGATAGACCTTATATGCATCAGCTCTGAATCATGTCTTAGGTCAAATGTTAGGTTTGCCCGGCTCTTGTGTGTTTGCTGCCTTACGTTCCGTTCTATATTAGCTAGCGGCACCAGAGAACTCTTGCGATTGTGCCCCGGTTTGGCCAGTGGGCACCTCGATGAAAGAAAGCGGCGGCATCATGATATAGCATGAGACTGGTCAACCACTCGATGACCTTGGAATATTTAGAATTCCCCGCATTAACGAAGGACCGTTTCGGTCGAGGCACACTCTGGCGCCCAGTCCGGAGGCGCGGTGCCCCTAGGGGAGCTATATAGTGGCCCCACCGCCGAACTCCTATGGCTAAAGTGAAAGTGATAAAGCATTATAGTCCGGTTGCCTAGTTTGCTCACGCTATCACCTCCTTCTGAGGACCAAAGAGCGTTGGATTAATTGTGAAAATCGCCTTTTTGCAAACACCCCGCACTATATGCGTGGGGCGGCTCCGAGCTGCCATCTTCGGGTTATATACACATATACAGCGGCCGCACATGAGGTGTTTTAATACTTGAGCGCACAAGTATAAAAAGCTCTTATATTATATTGAAACATTGTTTTCACAAATCATACATGTCATTAAAACATAATATCCTTGAGCACTGCGTCTCTATTATGCAGGCGCCTGCGGGACTTCCTCAAAATAGTGCTGGCGGTACTAAACTTCTATCCGAATCTTGGGATGCAGCGTCGGTGGCCTTCATCTCCGCCCGAGTATGTCTTGACGCGGGCAAAACCATCGCGCACCCTCTATGCAAGTTGACCGCTTCATTGCATCGATATGCGGCACCGCGCAAAGGCTGTTGCACCAAGCCAAAATAACTCTTGACTCGGGCCTACCCCGGCCACAAATGAGTCCGAGCGGCCTTCATAGCAAGTCCGGACAACCTATTCAGCTCGGCCCATTCGGCTGAGCGATCGGTTAATGAAAGTGGGCGCTCCGGACTATGGAACTGCGACCAAAAAGCTCTTCCATTCCGTGATCCTATTGACCTCGGAAGTGTTCGGCGGCGTCTGCGGCTTTTCGCCGCCTAAATCGAGATAAGCATCCTCCGCACGCCAGCCGGTCAATTGGCGTGCCGGATCCATTAATTTCCTCCACATCGAGAAAAGGCTTCCGCAGGCGCCAATATCTCGGCTGGCCGTAGCTCCTCCTTCATAGCTCTCATCGCGGGCGAGTATCCTGGCCTCGGTGGCGGCCTTTTTAGGTCCTCTTGTTTATTTCGATCTTCTTTTCAAAAGCTGCATATGGTCGATAGCATCCTTCAATTTCCACGGCCATCTCGGCCATTTCTTTCTTACTTGGCGGTGAAACAGCCTGTTAGACTTTTAGCTCTGCCGCATTCAAAACAACCGCATCACTTTTTTCTGCTTGCTCCTTGGCTCGGGCGAGCTCCGCTGAAAAGGTTCTCCATAGCAGCGGCACCATCTGCATTAAGCGTACATGTTGCAAGGCATGGGCGTCAAGCTCCTTACCAGGTGTCCGGCGGAGAATTGCATACCTTGTGACTCGTCAAGCGGCAATAACAAGCGTGATATCCGCATCCGCCCGTCAAGTTGCAGCCGATTCGGCAAATTCATCAGCCAGGCTATGCACGGACGCTTCACCACCTCATAGAAGGCGTATATTATACGGGTTATGATCCTCGGTAGCGTCATCATTTTGACACTGCACAAAGTCTCGGGGCTACTATCTATCTGGCGCATTTTATATGCAAAACTGCCAGAAAATTACATCATTTTGCGTACCTCAAAACCCGTCGATAAACTTCGGCGGCTTCATGCAATCCGCTCTCGTGGATGAAATCCCTTCAATCACGTACCCATTAGCGTATGGTGATCTTCAAAGATAGGCGCTCGCCGAGCGGATCCTTCAGCTCCTCCGACCATACACCCGTTGGTCCGGACTCGTCCGTTGGCCTTTCGGAACGCCGGGCAGAGGGCTTTGAGGACATACGGCTGCCTTCGGCCCGCGGATTGGAGACGCCCTCGCGGGACACCTCGAGTGTCGTCCACCTCGCATAATGGTACGGCAGGCGGGCGTTTCGCTCTCCATCATCTCCGGACAAAGATCCCCACGAAGGCGAGCTACTGTTGTGAAGGGTTGAGATCCGAACTACAAGGTAAACTTTCGGTTACCTTCAGAAATAAAGCAGGGATGTCTCTCTTTTGAAACGCCCCCTTTACTTACGTTTCATTGGAGGGCTGATCTCCTTGGGGAAATAGTGCGGCGGGGCATCTCCCTTAGGGACCCTCAGGTGAAGATTTCTTTCCAGCCGAGGCTTTGGTCTCGGATCTTGAGAGGGTCTCTTCTCCCCTTGGAGGGAGGGTTCTCGATCCCCCTTTCTTGATAGCCTCCTTCATGGAGTAGTAGTTCCTTGTTCCCCCCTTGGCCTTCTTGAAGGGCACAACCTCTAGCATCTTGGTTAATACAGGGATCAGGCGTGGTCTCGGGGAGAGGCGGACACCTGATCAGTTTTGCTTTGCTGTCCACTCCTATTTAAAGGATAGCTCTTTTGAGAACAAGTTTATGATAAATATGCGGATAGCATGTCAGGATACAGGACTACTTACTTGATGTGCTCGGGGCGATTACAGCTTAGACATCGTCCTCGGTTAAGTCTGGACACATTGCTTGTGATCCGAAGAACAGTTGGTACATCTCCTTGAGCGTTCGCCCATAAAATGTCGGAGGCTAGTGGTCCCTCAGATTAAACTCCCACGAGGCGGAGGGCGGCGTTTGCGAGGCAAGTCTGGCCGAATCAGCATGACCTCGCTACTACGACCAGATTGATCTCTCTCTCGGAGGGTCTCGAATACGGCCTCTCAATGATAGAGTCAGTCCTGGGCCGGTCCCAGTCGAGCCCTTTATTGACCCATGGCGCCCGCTTGGCTGCTGGAGGACCCGAGCAGGAAGGCAGGTGGCGCCCGCCATTGGTGCCCACAGGGAGGCGGTGATATAAAACCACTCATGTTGCCATAAATTGAGCTCCTCTTGAAAAGATCCCTCCGGGCCATGGAGCGTCTGCATTCTTGCTTATAACAGCCCCTCCAGCGATCTGCACTGATGCCCCTTGATCATCTTGGCTCCACTTTGAAGGTCTTGAGCCTGAATTCGAAGTGAGGGTAATCACGGAGGAAGGCTTCACATACGACAATGAGCAGCAGAGATGTGGAGGATGGACTCCGGATCAAATCATGGAATTCCAGCCCATAATAAACATGAGCCCCCCTCTACAAGGGGTCCGTCCGGGAAGCCCTAAACCCGAAGGTAGAGACCACGAATACGCTCTCACCAGGCTCAAGGTGGGAATAACCTGCCCTTGGGCGAGACAGCCTATCGCAATTTCGCATTTAGATGCACTGGCGTCTCTCGGCTTTAGCACATCTTCTTCCGTGGAGGAGGCATCCACCCGGCCGTCACAGTCGGGCGGACATCGTTGAAGGTCCGGCGCCTAAATCTGGAGCTTTGGGTGTTGGAACTTCGGTGAGGCGGATTCGATTGAGATTGAAGAAAGAGGTGGGCCTTGGTCTCGTTATAAAGAGGTTGAATACCAAGAGCCCTCCCGTGACCGTTCGGGACTCGCCGATGGAGGGCGTGCTGGCGACGATTGGGTTACCCATGCCCGTATTGATGAGGATCCCAAAATAAAGGGGCACGATCTCGCTCACGATAAGGCGTGCGTCGAAAAAGCTACTTCTCGCTAAGCCTTTGAGGTGGAGACGGTAAAAAGCGATTCGATTAAAGGCACAGGCATGGTGTGATGTCACGCCCATGAGATACGTCAGCGGTCACATGCAAAGGTTATTCTCTCTGGTGGTATGTGAAACTTGTTTTGCGAGCGGACACTATCCTTGTGTTCAAAATCTTCTATGAAGTATTGGAGGAGAACCCGCCTTGCAATGCCAGGACAATAAGCGCGCGCCCGAAAATCGTGATTGACGGATTGTTCGAGGACTCTTGAGGAGTCTGGATTAGGGGGTGTCCGGATAGCGAACTATCACCGTTGGCGGACTCACGGACTATGAAGATACAAGATTGAAGACTTCGTCCGTATGCGGATGGGACTTTCCTTGGCGTGGAAGGCAAGCTTGGCGTCTGGATATGTAGATCTCCTACCATTGTAACCCGACTGCTGTGTAACCTAACCCTATCCGGTGTCTATATAAACCGGAGGTTTTTAGTCCATAGGGACGAACAACAATCATACCGGAGGAGCTTCTAGGTTTTAGCCTCTCTGATCTCGTCGTAGATCCACTCTTGTACTACCCATATCATCAATATTAATCAAGCCGGGGTAGGGTTTTACCTCCATCGAGAGGGCCCAAACTTGGGGTAAAACATCGTGTCCTTGTCTCTGTTACCATCCGCCTAGACGCCGCGATTAAGGGACCCCCTACAGATCCGCTGGTTTTGACACAGCCAATGACGATGAGACCATTCCGTATCCGGGGCAGGCGTAGCCACGATTGCTTTCCGTCTGATGCGAGAACTCACCCAGCGCAACAACTGTTGCAGCTGCCACTCCACTAGCGTCACTGCGTCACGTGCCCGAGGCCCACAACTCCCGACCGCTTTAATGATGCGGCCCGAAGGCGGGCCCTACCCGTCGGCGAGCTTTCGGAGGGCAGCGAAAGCCTACCCAGTCGGACCGAGGAGGCGGCTCGGCGGGCAACCCGTTCCTTCCTCGGTTCGCGCCACTTAACGAATTAGACCGGCGTGGCAGCGGTGATCCCCGCTAAGGGGCGGGGTAACAACCACGCTCCCCGTGCGCATCGTAGCATCCGACTACGATGTCGGCAACCGGCAAGACCCGAGCAGCGAGGCGGCCTGTCGGTGCCGTACCAGACCGGACGGTGGGACCCACAGGCCAGCGGCCCGCGGAAGCCGGCCGAAGGCCAGCGGCTGGGTCTACACCCGGCCAGATTACCATTATGCCCTGGAGGGTAGCCTATATAACCCCAGGGCACCATGCAAGGTTCAATCTGTTAGAATTAGACTCACACCTAGGGAGGAGGAGAGCTAGCCTTGCCTTCTTCCATCTCTGACTCGAGGCGCCATTGTACTCACTAGTGCCTTAGTGATCATGTGGAGACCAGAGGCGGGACTAGAGTGTCATCTCCTAGGAGCCCGAACACAGGTAAAGTGTCTTTGGTGTATGTGTCGCCTCATCCACTTCCAAGCACGGCGCGATTCTACTCGCTCCCACCATGATAAGCCATCCATTGGCATATGTCACCAACCCTCGACAAGCGAGATATAATATACCCCTCTTCTTTGGAGTGTGGGTTTAACGGTTGTTA
Source organism: Aegilops longissima (assembly GCA_021605205.1). NCBI lineage: Eukaryota > Viridiplantae > Streptophyta > Magnoliopsida > Poales > Poaceae > Aegilops > Aegilops longissima. Next base: position 11,453 of record JAHIAM010014335.1, read on the forward strand.
GGAAGAGTCCAATCATCACAATTTTCAACATATTATTCAATAATTCTTGACTTGCCCAACGTTCGTTCCTGAAAACACAACCAGCACAACTATCTAGGAAATCCCTAGAAGCATTGGTTGAGTCCATTATAGAAGATATCAAGTATTTCATTTTTCTTAAGAGGATGATCGGCAAAGCATTAAGTAGCATCAAGCCTCCTCCAAGCTTGTGGAGACTCTCTTCTTTAATTTGAACAAAGTTAAATAATTCCTATAAACAACTTGTTTCTTATGAAGCGGGAAATATTTTTGGAAGTAATAAATCATATCCAGGGGCCCTCGCACACAACCGGAGCAAGAGTATT